>PVKM010000482.1:14603-106752 GCA_004027735.1 Carollia perspicillata | reverse complement strand
CCTTGCTGATAACCCTCCATGTGATCTCCATTTCTGTGATTCTGTTCCTGTTCTAGTTGTTTGCTTAGTTCATTTTTTTTTAGGTTCAGTTGTTGATAGCTATGAGGTTGTTGTCAATTTACTGTTCACAGTTTTAATCTTCTTTTTCTTAAATGAATCCCTTTAACATTTCATATAATAAGGGCTTGGTGATGATGAACTCCTTTAACTTGACCTTATCTGGGAAGCACTTCATTTGCCCTTCCATTCTAAATGAAAGCTTTGCTGGATAGAGTTATCTTAGATGTAGGTCCTTGCCTGTCTTGACTTGGAATACTTCTTTCCAGCCTCTTCTTACCTGCAAGGTTTCTTTTGAGAAATCAGCTGACAGTCTTATGGGCACTCCTTTCTAGGTAACTGTCTCCTTTTGTGTTGCTGCTTCTAAGATTCTCTCCCTATCTTTAATCTTGGCTGGTGTAATTATGATGTGCTTTGGTGTGTTCCTCCTTGGGTCCAATTTCTTTGGGACTCTCTGAGCTTCTTGGACTTCCTGGAAGTCTATTTCCTTTGCCACATTGGGGAAGTTCTCCTTTACTATTTGTTCTAATAACTTTTCCACTTGTTGCTCTTCCTCTTCCCCTTCTGGTACCCCTATAATTCAGATGCTGGAACATTTAAAGGTGTCCTGGAGGTTCCTAAGCCTCTCCTCATTTTCTTGAATTCTTGTTTCTTCATTCTTTTCTGGTTGGATGTTTCTTTCTTCCTTCTGGTCCACACCATTGATTTGAGTCCCGATTTTCTTCCTGTCACTGTTGGTTCCCTGTACATTTTCCTTTATTTCACTTAGCATAGTCTTCATTTTTTCATCTAATTTGTGACCAAATTCAACCAATTCTGTGAGCATCCTGATTACCAGTGTTTTCAACTGTGCATCTGGTAGGCTGGTATCTCTTCATCACTTAGTTGTATTTTTTCTGGAGATTTGATCTGTTCTTTCATTCGGGCCATTTGTTTTTTGTCTTGGCGCACCTGTTATGTATAAGGGGTGGAGCCTTAGTAGGTGTTCACCAGGGCAGGGCAACCCATGTGGCTCTGTTTTGCACTGTGTGTGGGGGAGGGGTCCGAGAGGGAACAGAGCCGCTTGCTGGGCCCTCTGCCAGTTTTCAGTCCATTTCCCCTCTTCCCACAATCAAATCGGGCCCTTTTGATGTTGATTCCTGGGTGGTTTGGCTTGTGTATATTCTAGGAGCCTGTGGGTCTCTCCAACAAAGTCTCCTACGAGGCTGGAAGTTTCTCTCACTGTTGCCTCAACCCCCACAAGTGTTTTCACTCAGAGATTTTGACTTTATTTCCCCATGCTGGGACTCTGGGTCTGTCTCGCTCCCCATTTGTTCCTCCCTGTTTATCTGCACACTAATGTGGAACTGCCCAGTCTACACTCCCTGACTCACTGGGTCTGCCAGCCACCACCTTGCCTGCCCTGGTCCTCCAGCCACAGCCTTGCCATGAGTCCTCTCTGCCCAGCTGCCCGACTCTGCCCCTCTGACCAAACTGGATGAATGTGTCTTCTTTACCTCCATGGTTGTTGGACTTCCATGCAGTTCGATTTTCTGTCAGTTCTTGTTGTTTTTTGTTTTTAAACTTGTCCTTCTTTTGGTTGTGCAAGGAGGCATAGTATGTCTACCTACACCTCCATCTTGGCCAGAAGTCCCTCATTTAATTACCTTTTTATTAATATTGTATTATAGAAATGTACAACATTTGAAAAATACATATCCCTACAGATAGACATTTTCTATCGATGAACAACCCTTTTGTTGAAAATTTTTGCTCTTACAGCCAACACTGCAGCGAACATCCTCATACACACATGGTGTCTTACACATAAGAGTTTCTTTAGGACCTGTAGTTAACCAAGGCAATTAATGACCACATATTCTTCAAATGCCAACATTGCGAGTTCCTTTTTTCTCACATCCTTACCTACACTGTTCTCTCTTCACTTGAGTTTTTGCTAGTCTGATGGCATGGGGTTATAATTTTAAATACATTTCCTGATGATTAGATAAGTTGATTATAATTTTTTTTATTGCTCATTATGTTTTCCTCTTCTGTGAATTTCCTGGTGGTGTCTTTTGCCCATATTCCTTCTTGGTTCTTTGTCCTTTTCATTTTTATTTGTAAGAGTTATTTTTGATTTTCTAGTTCTGTTTTTTGCTTATATTTGATGAAAATAACTTCTCTCACTCTGCTTAACTCTGTGATGTCTGTTGCCTTAGAACCTTAGATTTTCATGTGTCAAGCTTTTTGGTTTCTTGTTTAAGAAATGTGTCATCTACTTAAGGCCTTAAATGTATTTTTATGTATTTTCTTCTAACACACATTTAGAGTTTGAATTAATCTGGGATTTATTTTTGTGCATGATATAATGCAGGCACCTCATTTTATTTCCTTTCCCATAAGAACATTAGTGGTTGTGACCCTCCCCTTTTCTTGCTTTTTGTGCTGTTACCTTTGTTGTAGACCAAGTTTCTGAAGAGACAGGGATCTGCTTTTGAACTGTCTTAAGACTACCACCTGGATATGGAGCAACAGAGCAAGTCACTCTTGATAGTTTTCAGGATTGTTTTCCCTGTTCAAGTTTCCTCTGAAAAAATCCTGCCAGGATTTTGGATTAGAATTTCATTTACTTTTATAGATGAAATTAAGGATAATTGACATTTTTATTTTCTGGACTCTAGATTATAGTGTATTCTTATTTATGAATAATATAAAGGCTTTTCATTTATTCAGTTCTTCACTGTTCTTCAGTAATAGTTTATAATTTTCCCCATGAATGTCTAGCCCATCTTTAGTTAGCTGTAGTCCAGGGTACCATAGAATTTTTACTGCTCTTAGGAATTTAGTCTATTGCATTTTCTAAGTGACAGTTATTAATGTACAGGAGCACTAATGGTTTGGGAGTATTGCTCTCCTATCCTTCTGTTGTTGTAGACTTTCTTATTTGTTTTAATAAGAAAGTGTAGATCCTGCTCTGGCTGGTGTAGCTCAGTGGTTTGAGCATGGGCCTGCGAACCAAACAACCGCAGTTCGATTCCCAGTCAGGGCACATGCCTGGGTTGCAGGCCAGTTCCCAGCAGGGGACGCACGAAAGGCAACTATACATTGATGTTTCTCTCCCTCTCTCCTTCCCTTCCCCTCTAAAGATAAATAAATACAATCTTAAAAAAAAAAGAAAGAAAGTGTAGATCCTCTTTGATTTTTGTGTTTCTAATTGCATTACAATATCAAAATTTATATACTTTTTCTCTTCTCAAATGTCTTACAGATACCTTTGCATGTCTGCTTTCAAAATACTTGAAAATATTAGTTTTTTCAGGTTTATAACTATGGGTTTCAGTTTTTAAAAAGTAATATTTTTGATATGATCAACTAAAAATTTGAGATTTTGAAACTGGTTAAGTTTGTGCATGAAACACCTTGAAGTGGTGGTTTGTGGGTGTTTATTTTTAAATTTATTCTCTTGCCCTAACAGATTGTGAACTTATTAATCATAAGGAGCATGTGTCAAACCCCAGAGTATTGTCAGCCCTGTGTGCAGTAGCCCTGGACAGGAGTGTTTCTCAGTAGTTGTTTGCTGCCTTCTCTGTTCCTTAACTGTTCCAGGAGAATGAGAATTAAAATGCTAATCTTAAAATGGTGTGTAGCTGTGCCTTATGCTTGTTTAACATTTCCAATTCAACTCAACAGTGCTTATTAAAAATGCCTACTTTTCATCTAGCACCATGTGCTTGGTATTATACGGATGTAAGTGAAGTGTGAGACATGTTTTCTGTCTTCAAGAAGTTTACCAATCTGGCCGTGCCACTCATTCTTAAACTCTTCTGGGCTCCCCCTTGCCCTGAAAATAAATAATCATAAAGTGATGATAATAGATGATATTGACTGAGCTAATAGTATATACCAGGAACTCTACCAAGCATTTTACACACGCGCGCACACACACACACACACACACACACACACACACACTGTGTGTGTGTGTGTGTGTGTGTGTGTGTGTGTGTATAAATCCTCACAAAACTCTAGGAGGTAATTCATGTTATTATCCCTGTTTTACAAATAAGGAAACTGAAACTTAGAGAAGCTGTTAAGTGTCTTGTCCAGGGTTGCATAGCTAGTAAATGACAGAGGAATTTTGAACTTGGACCTTTAAGTCATATATCTTGCTCTTTATTATGGCATGAAAGAGCCCTCGGGAGGCAGCCAGGACCTCTCGCCCTTTTTGTTTCTTATATCTAGAGTTCAGCCATATTAAACTACTTGTAGGTTCTTTAACTTGATATTTTCACTCTCACTTTATATCTTTGAAAGAGCTGGGGGTTCTTTCTTTCAGGAAGCCAACCTTTCCCTGCCACTAGGTTTAGACATCTCATTTCTAGGTTTAGAAGCCATCTCTGTGCCTTTCTCTGGTGTTATAATCTTGTCACCATAGTGTGATAATGGCCCGTTTCCTTTTCTGTTTTCCACCTAATTGGAGGGTAAGTCTAACTTACTCCTGGATCCCCAGGGTGTGTTACAGTACATAGTTATCTGGCACATAATAAGCATAGGAGCATTTGTTGAAAAAACTGGCGAATGAAGAAAACAATCCATGAGAAGTTAAGTCAGCAGCACTCACTAGCAGGTGCGCAGCACCAGTGGAAACGCAGGGGTAGGAGAGGAGAAGCGTAGGTGGGCCCGAGTACTCGAGAGAGCCTTCTTTTCCACTGAGGTGGAATTTTTTTGTCATCTCCACCCTTTCTTCAGTTCTGACTTTATTTCAATATATCTACTCTCGTTTTCTGTCTTTGCTTATTCATTACTTCATTTCGTGGTGATTTTCCTAGTCTCATTTTTAAGTCATTTTGTAGATACTTCACCATTTCATTACTATTAGCTTCTTGCTTCGTCTGTCACCTCTCTGCCTATTCTGCCTATTTTGCCCATTCTGTCAATTTTCTTTTTCTTTTGCTCTACAGTGGTGTCAAGCACTTAAGTCAAAACCAGACTGGGGCCCCACCAAGAGAATCCAATTTACTTATGTTGAAGTTTGGGCCCATAGATTTAAACACATCAGACAACAGACTGAATATACTAAGCAAGTCTAGTATCAGCTAGTTTCTCTACCATAAAAAGCAAGTGTTCTCCAAAACATCAGGTTGCACAGCTGGGGTTCTCTAAAGCCTGTGTATATCAAGATATATGTTCCTCGTTTTCTTCATGCCTAGGTTTCATTGCCTTGGTGTCAAATTTGTCAAATCTTGCTACATGTATTAGCTGTGGAAGTTGTAAGAGTTTTACTAAGTTAAATGGGACTAATTCCTTAATAATGTAAGATAAAAAGGATAAAGACAGCATGTGTTATTCTTACAGTTTTAAAATTTGGTTTTGTTTTGGGATATGTACCATTTAGTAGTATTTTGTTTCATGTAGGTAAGTACATTTGATTATTTGACCTGGTTCTTTTCAGCTTACTGTGTTGTTACGTAAATGCTGTCAGTTTTGTAGTCTTTTTTTAATTAAGAAAAGTAAATGGTGTTTTAATTGTTGCCAGTTATGAGCTTTTTAGCAACGACCTTCCTCTTTTTACCTCTTTTTTCTACTACTTTTAAATGCAGCCAAATGATTTTGACTGGTGCTTATAAAATAGTTACTTGTAGCCAGTCTTTCTTATTACGTTAATTTGACCATAGACAATTTCGTTTCAAAGTAATACTTCACTGTCTTTGTATGTGTTGCATAAAGCAAGTTGCCTGATGACTTGGCTAAGTAAGCCAGGGGCAAAGACTGGGGAAACAAAAATGAAACACTAGTCATTCAATACATTAGAGTGAAGGCAAGGTGCTGGCTGTTTACACTGTTATCTTTTGTTCTCATTATTTTGTTTTAAGATACAATTTGATTTTATTATATTTATGAGAACTTATAAATAGATGATATTTTGTATTTTTTCAAACAAAGTTGTATGCAAAAGACATTGTTCTCTATACTTTGGCTTCTAATTATTGATTTATTACTCTTTTTATTTTACTTTTTGGATGGGTACTTTTTTCTTTTTGATGAACACCAACCGTAGTCTGTTCATTATAAGATTATAAGACTCAAGAGTTTATCAGATTTCTAATTACAACTTATTTGAACTCTAGTATAGTCTACCCTGCTTAACTTATGACAAAGTTATTTGAAAATTCAGATTTCCTATTTCAAGGAGCTATTATTTAGAAAGTAAAATAATTCCAAATGCAAATAGCATGGGTACTGTTAGCTTTCTTTTAGTATCCATATTCATTTGTTGTTAAAGTAGTCAGTGTATGTTCATCCCTGAGGAAGTACTTCCGTGACAGCAGTCGTTGTCTTAGGTATTTTCAGCCACAGTTGTTTTCTGCACCTGGATGTTTGGTAGTATCTGTGTTGTAGATGTGAATTTAAATTTTCTAAATCTGGTTCTATATCTCGGATAAAAATAGGGATCTCTCTAAATGTGTAAACATTAAACACTTGATCGGAGAAGGAAACGTAGTGGTAGAAATGTACACTGACTGAATTTTCTTTGTGAAACAGCACTGAAAAGAGACGCAGGGAACAAGAAAATAAGTACTTGGAAGAGCTAGCTGAGTTATTGTCTGCAAACATCAGTGACATTGACAGCTTGAGTGTAAAACCAGACAAATGCAAGATTTTGAAGAAGACAGTCGATCAGATACAGCTAATGAAGAGAATGGAACAAGGTAAGGGGAAACCGTGGCTTAGTGCTCTGTTATTAAAGACACTGACTGTGTGATTTTGTTTTTTTATTAAGAAATTACACTGAACTTCACAATTTTATTAAATAAACATTTTTGTTTAGATGCTCTGCATTTTAGAAAGTAAATCTGAGAGCCTTCTTGTTATAAGAAAGCGGCTTACTAAGTTAACTGGAAAACCACTTGCCTTGGGAGGTTTGGGACCCAGGATCGCAGGGCGCAGCGCCAGGAAGCAGAAGCTTTGGGGCTGGGCCTGAGGCACTGCCTTAGCGGTGAGAGAGCAGCTCCGTGGGGGAAAGTCCTTCCGTCCGAATAAGTAAGCTTGTCTCTGGGCTCTGGGCTCTGGCGAAGCCCTGATGCATTTTTATCATCTGTATTTATACTATCCATATCCATATGCTGGGGACCCCCACACCACAAAACCTCTGGGCTGCCTACCAGAGCAAAGCAAAGCACCCCGGAGAAACACTCCCACACTTGGCCCCCCGGGATTCCCGAAGAAAAGTGCCTCTGAGGGTGATTGTGTGCTAGAGATTTATACAGCGTATGAGGAAATAATATATGGTAGGAGAGCAAATAACAAACAGAAGGCCTAGACCCAAAAGAACTTCAGATTAATAGAAGCAGTGTGAAAAGACTATAAACAAATGTATAAAATGATTCAAGTGATGTACTTTTCAGATTTTAGAAGCTGGAAAATGGCTAGTTAGTGCCAGTCCATTTAGCAGACAGGAGAAACTGGTGGTGTGAGCCTGCAACGGGGAGAGCCAGCGAGAGGTGTGCGGCCCCTTCCCTGCCTGGTCCTTCTCAAACCCTGACAGCCCGGCTCGCAGTCCCTCAGTCTAAGGCGGGAGGATTTGTCTGGGGACACTGAGTGCTCTGGAGGCGCAGACACAGAAGCACTGACAGTTGGGATCTGTCCCCCAGAGAAAAGTCAGCTCCTTGCCTTGCCCCTCGCTTTGCATAGCTGCCGGTGAGCACTTTAGTTCCTCACTCTTTAACGTGAATAAAAATCCAAACACTTGAGGAATGCTGGGAATACAAAAGAGGACAAATTAAGCAAACAGAAAAAAAAGGTAACTCAGAGGAAGCAGAGATGACACAGGGAGCAGAAGAAAACTGAAAACAACCCCACAGCCCCTTTGAGACAAAAGGGGGACATTTCATCCATGAAACCAGAACAAGATGCTGTAAAGTGAAACATTGAAAACAACAAATAAATAACCCAATTAAAAGTGGACAAATAGACGTTGTTCCAAAAAGACATATAGGTGACCAATAATAACATGAAAAGCAGGCTCAACATCACCAGCCGTCAGAGAAATGCAAATCAAGACCGCAATGAGAGACTGCTTTGCACCCACAAAACAACCATGTCTGTGTGGTTCCAGCATAGAAACATGCTCAGAAACGATCGTGCTCTCGGGCTGCTGGTCGCGTCTGACAGCGCAGAGGAGCGCAGTTGGTGCTTTCCCTCTCTCTGCAGCACTGTGCTTGCTGGAAGGGCAAAGACCAGAAGCAGATGACAGTGATGTCTGTGAGCAATGGGCGGTGGCTCTGTGAACGCGTGCTCTGTCATCTTCTGCACTTTCGGGATATTTAAGATATTTCATTTTTTAAAGTAAAAAAATGAATCTCTGTACTCAAAATACCATATTTGGTTTTCGGTGAACTAACTCATCTGACAGATTGGAAACTTTTATTGAAGTGTGATGCCGCCTGAAGATGATGGATGGGTGTTTCAAGATCATCACACAAAAGAATTTCAAATCACTTTAATGGTTACAGTTTTATCAATCAGATCATCATGACATGAATGTGAAAGGTTAGCTGTTCACGAAGGCTCACACAATGAAAAATCCTATCTTCACTTTCTCTTTAGCGGCAATTGATCAAATCATAAAAGAGAAAAGAAAAATGACAGAAATAATCATTCTATTACAACTTATCCATTTCTAACAAATGTTTGTTGTAGACTTTAAAAGGGCTACATAGTTGTATCCTTTTTCTCACTATTGGAACACTGGACTTGGGAGGTCAGAATTCAAATCTTCCTACTGCCATTACTTACTTACATTATTTGGACCACATTGCTTAACCTTTGTGACCCTCAATTTTATCTTCTATAACATGAGTATAATTAAAACTAAATGTAAAATTCCCTTGATAATAAATACATGTTGTTCAACTCTGAAATTAGTTGAGTTTATGTCTTCTTAAACTTGCCTTGATGGGAATGAGCCCCTTTTGGACGTGTGACTTTGGTTCTTCATTTCAGAGAAATCAACGACGGATGACGAAGTGCAGAAGTCAGACATCTCGTCCAGCAGTCAGGGTGTGATAGAGAAGGAGTCCCTGGGGCCTCTTCTGCTGGAGGTGAGTGTTCCCATTGGCTCCGGAAGGCTCCGGGGTCTTTGTTCTGGCCAGTTTGGTTTTTTTTTCATTTGTGTCTTATATCCAACTAGTAAATTATAAACAAAATAAAGTTTTAAAGAACTTTAATTTTATTTTGTTCTGGAAACTATTTTGACAGTTGTTACTATTTCAGAATTAAATGTGAGTAATGATCATAAGAAACTTTCATGAAGGAGTTCTAAATAGTCAGAGGGGAAACTGAAGCCTAGTGTACGGCTTTGCCGTTTATTTTTGTGGTGGTTAGGACCAGGGAAACTAAAACAATTATTTAGCTAGCCGGTGTGATCTATATGTCACTGTAGAGTTTCCTCTTTGAACAAGGGATGCCTCACTAACTGTAGTAGGTGTTTTCCGGAAAAGTTCTCTGACTAAAAATTTCCTGATTGTTTATGGAAGCAGGGTGAGAGAATGTACTATTTTACCAACCTTCTGTCAAACTTTTAAAAGAACTTTTAAAGGGAATTACTTTGTAATTGCTATGTGATTTTCACCCCTGCCTTTTCTATTTAATTTTTACTCCCTCTATTCTCCACACAGATGATTTGTTTCTAAGCAGGATCATCTCCTGAAATGTTCGGTCTCATACATGAGTGTTTAAAACCACATATGTGTGTGTGTACACACGCATTCCCCACAGTATATGCTCTTCTTTCTCTAGCCCTAATTTTATTATATATGTTGATTATATACATGTATGTGTTCATATACATGTCTTTCTATTTTATATATAAAGTAGTCATATAAATAAGATACAGATATAAAGTAGGTTTTTCTTTCCTACCTCAAGGCCCTTCTTTCTGGTGAAGTCTTTCTAACAAACTTGTATAGGTTTCTTCATTTCCTAAATTCTTTATATATTATTTCCTATTACTGAAACTGTTTCTGTGTCTTTGTTTGAACCTTAATTCCTTCTACCAATACTGCTGATGTGAGAACATTCTCAAAATTCAGTCCTTGCTTTCCTGGCTCCAGAAACACCGCGTGTTATCCTCGCTTCACCTTCCCCTTGCGGAGATGACAGTCAGACACGCAGTTCTGGCTTTGCCCTCCGCCCGTGCCCTGCTCTGGGCCCTCAACAGGCTGCTCAGCGTGCACGTGACCTCCCACGAGCAACTTCTCCCTCAAGAGCTAACTTCTTTATTTCCTCCCCCATGATACAAGCACTTTGTTACTTTAGACTATTGGTTTTAATGATTTTTATTAGGGGCATGAGTACATATTGTCTAGAATGGTGAAACATGAAAGACAGTGGCTGTTGAAACTGGATAGAAACTTCTCTCTGAGCCAGTGTGTGAATACACAAGTAACTGGGAGAGGGTGAAGCTGCCGCATGTGAGGGACTGTGATTTTTTATTATATTCTTTTCACAAGCCATTAAATTGATTGCATGCATATGGCTGCATTTGGAAACTGTGTTGTGACGAGTGTGGTAAAAATGTTAATGGCACAGTCAGAGTGGTGGATAGATAGACGTTCACTACAAAATTCTTTCACCTTTGCTGTATTTTGAAAAATTTCAATGTAAGCTGTTAGAGGAAGAAAATAAGTTAAGGAAAGAAAAATACTTTTGGCTCATTTCCCACTTCTACCCTCTCTTTTCCCCCTGCTTGTCCCCTGTCACCATCCCACTGTTGGGTTACACTTGAGACTTTCCTGGAGACCTGATCTGTCCTAGTGGTAACTGCTCATCTCTGCTACTCCGAAGGGTGTTAGTACACTGGTCTTTTCACACCTTCTTGTGTTTCTACGGGAGTTCTGCTTGCCTTCTTAGTGCCCTGAGTTTAAAACTGGCCTCAGAACCTTCTCTCTCCTCTCAATTCACTAAATACTTACTAAATTTACTTTCTGCATAAAATGTCATTTGAGATCATGAGTAAATATAAGGTGTAGAGGGCCTTGAGGTTTCTGGAGTTCCTGTAGGAAAATGGTAATCATTTCAATTCTAGTTCTACACGTTTTTCAGAAACCACAGAAATCAACAAGGAGAGCACATAGATTGTCCACAAACTGAACACAGCACAAGTGAAGACAGAGCGTGCTGCTACCTGCTGCTTTAATTTATGTAAATGTTTGTTATTGCTGCCTGAGAAAAGTCCATTAGCACTTTAACATGAACAGAGGTGACAGCAAAACATCCACTCAGAACTACAAGAAAACAAAGTTAGAATTATTCTTTTTAGTTGATGAAACTATTACCCTGAAAATCACTATGAATCAAAGGAAAACTAGAACACAACATCACGCGTGGATGAAACGTCACTGGGCAAGCACTTTCACATGTGGAAAAAATACATTAAATTAGAAACTTCAAAGACTCAGAATAGAAATGTAGGTTCTTGAATCCAAGGAACAAATAATGTTTTTTATTTATGAGCCCTAGGTACATGAAACAGAGACTTTAGAATTAGTAACTTTTACTGGCTTCAAAGTTAAAATAACTAATTAAGCAAATAGAAACAGAGGCTTGGACACATGGAATAGACTGACAGCTGTCAGAGGGGCAGGGGAGGGGGAGCTGGATGAAATAAGGTGAAGGAATTAGCCAAAAAAACATATCCATAAGCCACAGACACAGACAACAGTTGGTGGCAGCCAGAGGGAAAGGGGCTAGGAGTGGCAGTCCCTCTGGCTGCCACCAACTGTTACAGAGGTGGGCAGAGGAGTGGGGGAAATGGGGATGGAGGGAGACTTTATCGGGGCAGTGAGCACGTGGTGCAGTGTACAAATCAACTGTTTCATTGAGTTGTACACTTGAATCCTTTATGGTTTTGTGGACCAGTGTCACCCTAATAAATTCAATTTTTTGAAAAGGTTGCCTTCGTGGACAGCCTTTTGTATCCCTCTTCTGCATGCTACAACCCCATCTTACCTTACACTTTACGGAGTCTAATCCAGGGCAGCCGAGAAGAGGTGGGAGAAAAGCTGCCGTGAGATTGTGGTCATCCAGGCTGCAGTCCAGTGCTGCACTGCTCAGTGAGATAGGCATTAGCGGCGCGTGGCTGTTCAGGTCAAGTAACATGAAACATTCAGTGCTTCACTCTCACCAGCCCCATTAAAGTGTTCAGTATCTACATGTGGTTAGTGGCAACTGCATTGGACGATGCAGATATAGAACATTCCCAGTGCTGCAGAAAGTTCTGCTTTACAGTATTGAGCTAGAGGGCCTTGCTCAGAAAGGAGCTCTGCTTGTCTAAAACATGCAGGTATCCACCATAATATGAGAAATCCTCACCAACTTGTCTTCCCCCCATCTTTTTAAAACATAAAGTAAAGATAGCGTGAGTTAAGAGTGAAGGTGTTGGAGGTAATTTCCCCACATTTAAAGAAACAGGGGTATTAGAATTTATTAAACAAGTATTTGTTACTTGGCCCATGGTAGTACTCATCAGTACAGATATTTTTTTTAAGCTTTTCATTTTCCACTGGTCTTTGCTTCTAAATTCTGTTTCCTCGTCGTCAGAGAGAGCTCTGTGTTATCTGGCTCTAGTGCTTATTTCCCACTGCTCCCCAAGAAAAAGTCCATTTTTGTCATGTGTATCCGGCCTCCTTCCCTCGCTTCGTACCATCCCCTACCTTGCTGTGTAGCCCTTGACGCGGTCGACCCCTGCTCCCGATTCCTTAAACTCTTCCCATGGCGTCTTTGATAGAACTGTCGCCTCTCTTCTCCTTCTCACGTGTCTCTGTCTTCACCTTCCTCTTACATTAGCATCCTCCAGGGTTCTGGCCTTGACTCTTCTTTTTGTTTTTTTTTTTATGTTTTAATTCTGTGCACATTTCCTGAGCAGTTTCATCTACATATCTATGTCCATATGATGTGTGTATAGGTATGTGTGTGTATAAAATATTAACTAGGATTTTCTGGATTTCAAGCAACAGACACTGATTCTGATTAAATTAAATAATTATGAATCTATTGGGATGCCATTTGGATATCACAGAACCATACCTGGAAATAGGATGAAAACAAAGTGTCTTAAGGAGGGTGGAAGGCAGAAACCATGCTATTGGTCTCTTCGAAACACCCATTGGGCAGTACTCTTCTGCCAGAGTGAATTTACCAGCCATGCCGTCTTTCTGTAATTCTCTTCAAGGTTCACAGTTAGGGAGAAAGTCTCCCAATGGCCTAATTAATAACCCCATGAGATTTTATTTAATACGGAAGAAGTAACTCCCAAAAGGAAATCAGATATTCTGTGGAAGGGGAAAGGATGGTGGTAGTTAAAAACAAATAAACAAAACAGCAAATGGCACTGCATGTACCTTTAAATGGCAGTGATCTCCCTTCCAGAGCTTCCCTCTCTTTATATCCTGCTGCCTTTTGAATGTCTTTATCTGAATGTCCTCAGTCATTCAAATACAACATTTATTTTTTTAAGTATATTTTATTCATTATGCTATTATAGTTGTCCCATTTTTTCCCCTCTATTGCCCTCCTCCCTGCACTCCACCTCCCACCGGCATTCCTCTACCTTAGTTCATGTCCATAGGTCATACATATAAGTTCTTTGGCTTCTCCATTTCCCATACTATTCTTAACCTCCCCTATCTATTTTGTACCTACCATTTATATTTATACTTCTTATTCCCTGTATCTTTTCCCCCATTCTCCCTCCTCCCCCTCCCCAATGCCAACCCTCCATGTGATACCCATTTCTGTGATTCTGTTTCTGTTCTAGTTGTTTGCTTAGTTTGTTTTGTTTTTCTAGTTTTGGTTATTGATAGTTGTTAGTTTGTCATCATTTTACTTACTGTTCATATTTCTGATCTTCTTATTCTTAGATAAGTCCCTTTAGCATTTCATATAACAAGGGCTTGGTGATGGTGAACTCCTTGAACTTGACCTTATCTGAGAAGCACTTTATCTGCCCTTCCATTCTAAATGTTAGCTTTGCTGGGTAGAGAGGTCTTGGATGTAGGTCCTTGCCTTTCATGACTTAGAATACTTCTTTCCAGCCCTTTCTTGCCTGCGAGGTTTCTTTTGAGAAATCAGCTGATAGTCTTATGGGAACTCCTTTGTAGATAACTCTCTCTTTTTCTCTTGCTGCTTTTAAGATTCTCTCCTTATCTTTCATCTTGGGTAATTATAATGTGCCTTGGTGTACACTTCCTTGGTCCGACTTCTTTGGGACTCTCTGAGCTTCCTGGACTTCCTGGAAGTCTATTTCCTTTGCCAGATTGGGGAAGTTCTCCATCATTATGTTTTCATTTGGTTCACAGACCCGTGCTCAATCCACTGAGCTACACCAGCCAGGGCTCCATCATTATGTTTTCAAATAAGTTTTCCATTTCTTGCTCTTCTTCTTCTCCTTCTGGCACCCCTATGATTTGGACATTGGAACATTTAAAGTTGTACTGGAGATTCCTAAGCCTCTCCTCATTTTTTCTGAATTCTTCTTTCTTCATTCTGTTCTGGCTGAATGTTTATTTCTTCCGTCTGCTCCAAATCACTGATTTCAGAATCCTGATTTCCTTCCTGTCACTGTTAATTCCCTGTACATTTTCTTTATTTTATTTAGCATAGCCTTCATTTTTTCATCTAATTTGCGATCATATTTCACCAATTCTGTGAGCATCCTGATTACCAGTGTTTTGAACTCTGCATCTGATAGGTTGGCTCTCTCTTCATCACTTAGTTTTTTTTTTTTTTTTTTCCTGAAGCTTTGATCTGTTCTTTCATTCGGGCCCTATTTCTTTGTCTCAGCAGGCTTATTTCAATGTAAGGGGCAGAGCCCCTTGTCTCTAGGATGAGGCAACCCATGTGGCTGTGTTGTGATGCTGTATGTGGGGGAGGAGTCCAAGAGGGAACAATACTGCTTGTTTGGCTCTTGGCCGGCTTTCAGTCACTTCCTCTGCTACCCACAAGCAACTTGGGCCCTGCTGGTGCTGATTCCCGGGTGGGTGGGTTTGTGTACATTCTAGGACTCTGTGGGTCTCTCCAATGGAATCTCCTGTGAGGCTGGGAGTTTCTCCTGCCACTGCAACCCCCACAGATTTTTACAGCCAGAGGTTTTGGAGCTTTCTTTTCCCACACTGGAACTCTGGGTTTCGTGGTCTGTTTCACTCCCCATTTGTTCCTCCCGGTTTATCCACATGCAAATGTAGGACCACCTGCCCAGCTAGCTGCTGCCTCACCCGCCAGGTCTTCCAGCCTCAACCTTGCCATGTGTCCTCTCCACCCTAGCTGCCCATGTCTGCCCCTCCTACCAGTCTGAATGAATGTTTCTTCTTTAACTTCTTGGTTGTCAAACTTCCATACAGTTTGATTTTCTGGCAGTTCTGGTTGTTTTTTGTTTTTAAATTTGTTGTTGTCCTTCTTTTGGTTGTGAGAGGAGGCAACGTGTATCTACCTACACCTCCATTTTGCTGGAAATCTCCCAAATACAACATTTCTAATATAATCCTTCCCATTACCATCTGTTTAAAAAAAAGAAAAAGTCAAAAATTTAAAGACTAGTCCTCCCTCCCCCACCCCCAATCTCAGGAAAGGCACTTATCTACCACAACCCTCAAGTCATTAATGAAGAATTACCCCAAATGCTTGTTGCCACAGGTGCAATAAGTGACCAAGTGCTGTTTGTTCTGCCTCTGTCAAATTCTTGTCTATCACTTCCACTGCCATTGCCTTAATTCAGGCTTTCATTGGAACTGGGGGATCACAGTAGCATCACAACCAGTTTCCTTGCTTCCAGTCTCCACACCACACCCACTGCTAGAAAGATCTTTGTAAAAGTAGATGTGTTACTCTCCTGCTTAAAAACAGTGCCTTTAAGCCCTGACTGGTGTAGCTCAGTGGATTGAGTTCCAGCCTGCAAACCAAAGGGTCACTGGTTGGATTCCCAGTCAGGGCATATGCCTGGCTTGCGGGCCAGATCCCCAGAAGGTGGTGCATGAGAGGCAACCACACATTGATGTTTCTCTCCCTCTCTCCTTCCCTTCCCCTCTAAAACTAAATAAATAAAATATTAGAGAAAAAAAAACAACAATAGTGCCTTCAAGATAATCCCATTGCCTTTAGGATAAATTCCATATTTTTTCTTTTGCTTTTCCTTGAAGTTTTCTTGAAGAAAAATGTTTAACTGTTAAATATAACACAAATATTACAAGTACATACAAAGTGATTTCTTTCTTTTAACCTCTGAGCTGTTTCCTCTGTTTTGTACGTCCTTTCACCTGTCATTCACCTGAGTTACTGCTCTTTGTCCTCCAAGCTTTGGCTCAGGTGTAGTGTGGCCTCCTCTTAGGAAACATCACCAATGATAAGCTTCCCTTCACCCATTCTGGCTACTTTGCTCTAGTGCTGTGCTCCCCAACCTTTTTGTCACCTGGGACCGGTTTTGTCCAAGACAGTTATGGATGTGGCGGGGGGAACAAGGTGGGGGAGCTCTGCTCACCTCCTGCTGTGCGGCCCAGTTCCTAGCAGTCCCAACGGGCCACAACCAGTGCCAGTCTGCCAGGGGCGGGGGTGGGGGGAATGGGGGTGGTTTGGGGACCCCGCTCCAATGTTTAACCTTGATGGATTTCTCTATTGCACTGTATTATAACTATGTGTACTTGTCTTTTTCCTTTCAGAGACTAAAAAAATTATTGAGAATGACATGTTTTATTCTCAGAACTCTGTCAGGTAACTGACATTGAAGTGATGGTCAGAGAAGCTTCTATAGGCATTGAAAGCCAGGGCCCCATGAGAAATGTTGGCCCCTGGGAACTCTGCTCTGAGGCCCAAAGTGGTCCCCCTCAAAGGGCAGAGTCCTGGCTGGGCAGTAGAGTGGCTCAGGCCATTCCCGGCTATTGATGGGCGGGCAGGTGCTGTCCTCCCCGGCGTGCAGCCGCGTGTCAGACCGGCTGCCAGGACTTAGAGACACAGGAAGATTGCTTCCTGGAAGACACTTGGAAGTTAGTGTAGGTACAACATATGAGGGAAACCCGTAGAATAAGAACAGGTATTAGCAGGTTATATTCATCAGTCATAATTTTTGCAGTTGGAGGTTTGTATATTCATAGAAACAGTCTCAAAGAACATTCCCTGAAATGCTACCAATCTCTTGGGGGTGGGATTTTGGCATCTTCTACTATCTACTTCATTTACATATTTAAAAGTTGTTTACAAGTATGTATTTCATTTATAATTAAAACAAAAAAATGGGCATTTTTCAGCAAAAGACAGCCTGTCTGCATCTCAGAGTAGGGTCAGGACAATTCTTTGACCGTGGCAGAGCCTTTGTCGGCCTGTTTCCAAGCCAGCCTTTTCTGGGGAAGCTCAAAAGAAATATGATGCCCCACACTTCACAGAGGAAATGACAAGTTCATGGAAGGGAGGCCAAGCAGAGACCTGGGGAAAGTTCTGTACTCCCTGTAAGGCTAACCAGCTGCACATTCCAGAGGCCAGTTACTAGAATAACTTTCTAGCCTGGCAGTGAGGTGGGTTGCAGTCAATGGGAGCAGACCTTGGAGATGCCCCAGTAAGTCTGTGGGAACAGGAAGCTGCAGGGACTCCAGGCCTGCAATGAAGGAGAAATGTAAAGTTCTTTGGATTTCATAAATGTCTGAAAAATAATTGTACTGGATAGGCCAGGCGAATCCCTGGGCCTTGTTGGTGCTGGGGTTCCTCATACCAGCCCTGAGCCCACCGAGGACAGTCTTCAAATTGGGGAGAGTTGATTCCAGGAGCGGGTCTGAGCCTCTCCTCACCCCTCTGCAGGCAATAGGTCACTTCCAGAGATCTCCAGAGACACACGTGGGAAGTGAAGGAAGCAAGGGAGAGACTGGCTGTGGCTCTGAGGCTAGAGAGGGTCTCCAGGGAGCCAGAGAGTGAGGAGCAAGGGCGCCCTGAAAACTAGATTTAAAAAGAGGAGAAAGTGATGCTGGAGAATCGGGCGGCGGTGCTGGGAAGTGGTCTGCCCCTTAGCAGCCCCGCTCACTTGCCTGTCTTCCAGTGTCAGTCCTGCTCCTTGCTCTGAGCTGTGATGCTTCGTTATACTTGAGCTGTTCTTTATTAAACTCTTTTGAGAGACCAAAAATAAAAATTAAGTTGTATTTACACTGATTCAGTTAATAGCTAAGAACATTTTTAAAGAACTTTTAGATCTATTTTTTATTTGATACATTTGTATTTCAGTTATCCCTGTTTTCACATAAACTGCAAGGCAAGTAAATGTATATATCACCTGCTATGAAATTTATAGCTAACATGCTTAAAAAATAGTTTAACAAAGGATTTATCTAGTGCTGAGGTTTTGGGAATCCCTCTTCCCTTTTATGAACTAAGTGAGACATAGTCACAATAGTCAGGTGGAATAAAAATAGTTTTATTTCTTTTTGTTCTTATTAAAGACAATATTAGCAATACTTTAATGAGAGCAGTGTGGTTGTACCTTGTTATTATTTTTAAATTGTGGTTGAATTCCTTGTGAATGTAGAGGTTTGAAGATGTAGTTCTAAGTTTAGTTTATTTTAACATTTTGTTTAAATAATCATCTTCGTTGAAAAAGGCACCTAATAAAAATGAGATAATTGGAAATGAAAAAATATGTCATTGGATGAGCTTACTAAGTCACATTACTCATTTAAAAATCCTGTCCCCCAATTATGCATAAGTTTTTATTGAAATTTCATCTCCCTTGATCTCAAACTAATCAAAAGATGTTGGATTTTCACATTAAAAAATGGGTTTAAAGCCCACTGAAACTCTGATTGGAAGATTTTTGAGCAGATAAAAAGTTCTGTTTCTAAATGTTATTTTAAACAGGGAAGATAATTTTTACAAGTGATTTGCATCATTTCCAGCAACAAAATCATAACTATGGAAATATTTCAAAACATCTATTTTTACATGCTGCCTCTGTAAGCATAAGCGTCTTTTTTAAAAGACAGTTTACTTCTTATATATTGTTAAATTTTTATCTTTACCCTGAAGGGACAAAAGTAGGTGTTATCATTTGGAAAATATCTGCTAGGTAGTGTATTACCATTACCACTTGTCATCATAGAAAAGGTTGGCAAGTTGGGACACTTGTCTCGTTTAAAAAGAAAAATGAGTAGCCCACTGACATTGTTTGACTGCTTTTTTAAGTATTTTGCCACAGATAACAGCAAACCCCCTATATGATACAAAGGATTTTTCTCTTATTATAAAGATCAATAAATATTCTGCTTTTTAAAGGTGTTGTTTTTATTGCTCATATACATTCTATAGCAAGCAAAGTGCAGTATATTGCAGTAAATGAACAGATTGTAAATAAGTAAGGTGCTGCCGTCCGCCTCTGTATTCCGCATCTTCTTTTGGGATTCCATGGTACGTGTTATGTGACTGTCAGGACTGAATAGTGTACCAGGTTGTCGTTGTGTTTGTTAAGCTTCATTTATTCCTTATGTTTGGATTGCAGTATAAATGAAGGTCCTTTTTCCAGTGCCCTGGGGTACTCTGCTCCCCTCAGGGCACACACGTCTCCTTTTGGAGACCCCTGGCTCTGTCTCTGCGCAGGGGGCCCCCATCCCTGCCACGCTCTCTCCTCTGCCTAGAATGTTTGTTGGTGTTGCTCTTCCCCTCCTAGACTGTTCTTTTTATACCTAAGGCAGGGGTCTATAAGGAGCCTTTCTTTGTCCACTCACCCCAAATTAGGTACCCTTCTTTGTACTCGTGGAATAGTCTGTACATGCCTGATACTGCATCCTTTTCAATACAGAAATGTACATGTGTGTTTATTTCTTTACTTTGGTGTTGCAGGCTTTGGATGGATTTTTCTTTGTTGTGAACTGTGAAGGGAGAATTGTATTCGTGTCCGAGAACGTGACCAGCTACCTGGGTTACAATCAGGAGGAATTAATGAACACCAGCGTCTACAGCATTCTGCACGTGGGGGATCACGCGGAGTTTGTGAAGAATCTGCTGCCCAAATCACTAGGTACAAAGAAACGTGGTTTCTAAAAGAATGCGAACTTTCTGTAGCTTCTCCCTACATGATATATAATTACATTTATAATACATTGTATTATTCTGACGTATGTTATAATATATTGAAATATTCTAAAATCTAGTTTTAGCCTGAGATGGAATACGGAGAAGGAATGCCATCAAACAGCCGGTAGAGAGCATTCCCTGTGTCCTCTGCCCTGAGATGACACCACAGTCATGTGGCAGTGGGGGGCAGAGCAGTTAGTTGTCTTGCCATAAGACACTTCTGCACGAAATTCCCTTTGTTTTCCGTTTTTTATTATGTCCACCCGAGAGAGGAATGCATATCCTTTCAATCCCCCTTCTCAAAGAGAGGAGAGGGAGGTTGAAGGAAAGGAGAGAAAGTAGGTCAGGGAAGGAGGGAGAGAGAGAGATACTGTCATATTATGTGCTTTTTAAAATTAACATTTTTGGATGTAAGCGGTTTCAACTCAGGAGTTCCAAGTGTAGTTGGCCAGGTGGTTTACTGAGAGAGGAGCCTACCTTAGAGGATGGGTGGGGTCGGGTTTCCAGCCTCTCTGTTCCATTCGCTAGGCCGTGTGCCTGCTTTTTAGCCAATATGTGCTCCAAAAGTGGGAGAAGGACCTTGGCTAGAAACTTCATGTGACTAAACCAAACCTGCAAATAAAATGTTACCCATAGCTCCTTATTTTCTACCTTGTTTACTTGATGAAGTGGGAGCCTTATTTCTTCTTTGAAATGAATAGTATGTGTTTATAGTAACTAGGGGCATGAAATAATTGTTTCTGTTAAAATCACTTCATTGATATTTGAACTTATCAAGGGGTCTTATGTGTCTCGTTATAGAATTTTAGAGTGTAAATGAATTTAGAAATAATATAGTGGATTTCTCTATTTTAAAGATGAGGCAAAGATTAAGTAATTAACCCAAACCTCACAACTAGCTCATAGGAGACCAGAGACTCCTTACTCCAGAATAGGTTACTTCTGTGACTTCCTCTGACAGTTAGAGTGAAAAGACCACAGAAAGGAAGGAGGGTCAGTGGAGACTATGAGGTGAGAAACTGTTGAGAATGGGGAGAGAACAGCCTTAAAAACCCTTCGATTGCCACCATGATTTGAATACAGCATTCCCTGGAACTGGGAAATGGTGACCTGCCAAGCAGAGATTCTTTTTTGAAACGTACAGACATCTCTTCTATAATTCTAAAATTCAGTTTTGTACCGAATGAATCAGGTGCCCCTTCTGTTTTAACGGTCATTTTCACGTGATAACTTACTGATTACACAGTGTTCAGTGTGCGAATGAAGGCGGGAAGTGGCTGTAGGAAACTAGGACTGGTCTCTGTCCGTCCTAAATATGTTTTGAATCGCAGACTCTTTTGCGAAACTTTGAATCCTCTCCCCAGAAAGGTGCACGTGCTCACAAGCCCGTCCTTAAACGGTCACGCCTGCCACGTTAAAGCTCCTGCCTAACAATGGACCTACGGTTTTCAACCATTTTTTATCACCAGAGTATAGCTGGAAATAAACGGAAAAGCTTATTAATTAACTGCTGTAAAATTCTGAGTAAAAGAGCTAGTAAGCTATTAATTTTTAATTTTTGTCTCTGTTTTATGAAGACTGTTAATGAATTTAAGGTACTTGAAGGCCTTATCTTTGAGGGAGGAAATCCTATTCAATCTCTTAGAAATTTTATAACTTACAAATTGGGAGACATTTAGATTTGCTAAGGAAGGTAAGTACACTGTTGCCTCAGGATAATGTCAGACCCGAAGAGGTCTATGTGTCTTTTAATCCGAATATCTAAGCATATGGCCAAAGGCGTGTCTTATATCTTCAGAGTTTGTATTTTTCACTTATTCACAGTCACATCACCAATTTTTCTTCCACAGTAAATGGAGTCCCTTGGCCTCAAGAGGCAACACGACGAAACAGCCATACCTTTAACTGCAGGATGCTAATTCACCCTCCAGACGAGCCAGGCACCGAGAACCAAGAAGCTTGCCAGCGGTATGAAGTAATGCAGTGTTTCACTGTGTCACAGCCAAAATCAATTCAAGAGGATGGAGAAGGTAAAACAAAGGGTGATTCTAAGGTTTTTGATCGCTTTTTCCATGGCTTTCAGGAATAGGGAGGTAATTGACTATAAAAACTGCTTCTTCAGATAGCATTTTTGGTTACTGTATGGAATATCATAATGACTGTTATGTATTTCTTGATACTTAAGAAAAAATTGCTAACATCTAGAATCACCCCTTTAAAATGCACCCAAATTCTCAATTGTAAGCTGGCATTCACACTAAAATGTCAAATTCAAACCAACTTGCTGCCTAGAAATAAGAGGTGTCACCAGCCGCTGCCAGTTGGAAATGTACCAGGTGCAGCAGGCTGTTGAACAGCTCTGACTTTTTTTAAAGTTTCAAGTTTAGAGTGTAGGGAACATTGGAGAATAGAGTTAGCATTTTTATAAGGAGAAAGCTTAAGAACAGATGAAAACACAGCTGAAGCTCTAATATGAACATGGTATCAACATGGCATTAGTTAACTATGTGACCGTGGATGAGGTTTCCATGTGGACTTACACTGAGCTAAGTTAACATCACAAATTGGAAACTGGAAACTGGAGTAAGGACCAGGGAAGGTAGGAGACGAGAAGTCAGTCAGATGGGAAAAAAAAAAAGACTGTGTATGCAGCTGGTCTCACCAGGGCATGAGTGCTGAGATCAGCGATGGTCTTTTCACAAAATACATGTGCAAGGCTTTCTATGATTAAAGTTCTTACCTAGCTGTGTGATATTGTGTGAAGCACATTAAAAAACATTTGGAACTGGAACTTTGGAAAGATTATAGATACTGTTGAATACAACATAAAGTCCTCTGTCAAGGGCAAAGTATGCTTCTTTGGAGGGAGTTAAATGTTGTTTTTCTCATATGATAGTTATTACCTGTACAGTGGGTATAAGAATAATTTTTGTAGTCATTAAGTACGGTGGAGTATAGGAAATTGATTATAGAACTTCATTTAAAAATTCACTGTGTTGCTTAAATCTAGCCAAAACCACTTCTTCGAGTTGTTACCATCCAAGTACGTGAGATGCAGTCTCCTCCAGTTTATGTAAGAACATGCAACAGGAAGGGAAATTTATGCTAACCAGATCTCTTCCTGGAGCTACCTGTTCCTGGTTGCCAGCAGTTTTATTTCTAGCATTGTACTGTTAGATCAGAGTGTCTCCAACATTGTGTCAGCTCCTGTAACATGTATTATTTCTGTAAAAACCAATAATGTCAAGTGGTAGATGCGAACCATTTTCTGCCCCCTTTCCTTCAATCTCCCTTTCTTGTGTTGGGCAGACTTCCAGTCCTGTCTGATTTGCATTGCACGGAGATTACCTCGGCCTCCAGCTATTACGGGTGTAGAATCCTTTATGACCAAGCAAGATACTACAGGTACCAACTGCAAAGTTCATAATGTCCCATCGGAATTGATGACGTGGCTGCGCTTTTAAAACTCGTTGCATCTCAAGTTTTGTGTCCTTCTGTCCTCAGCTCCTTGGCTTCTGTTCAGTGGTCTTACACAGAGAACTTTTTAAATGGTGGTTTTGATATTGTGCATTTTACATATCATTTTCATGAGCAGGGTGCTGGAGAGAACATTATTTTATAACTATTCACGTACCTGTATTTGTTTTGATTATAAATTATTTTTCATAATCTTGGAATAAAGTTTTTAAAGAAATTTGGCAATATAGGTTTAAATATATTAATTAATAAATGGATACAATCATGGTGGTTTTAATATTATGCTTAAGTGCATCTGGCTATTTCTTTTCTTATTCTTTAAATTTATTCAGCACATAGCTTTTGAATGCCTAGAGATTCTTGTCATTATGTGTGATTGCTCAGGGTGTACATGATTGAGCAAAAAGCAGTGATATAATTACAAATCATGATATGCTTTATGATGGAAAAGTGTGAAATGGTAAAGTAAACTAGTAGGGAGGGCCTATTTTTAAATTAGCTGGTTAATGAAGACCTGTCTTAGGAGCTGGTATTGAACCCCAAGCCCTGAAGGATGAGGTGGTGCCAGTTGTGACCATTGGGAGGGGCCACTGAGGAGGGGCACGTCGCGGAGTGAGTGCTGCTGAGGAGGAGTTAGGGCTGCAGAAGCCCTAGGGAAGACAGCGCGGGGAGGGTCAGGGGCACTGAGAGGAGGGCGCTAGAGCCACAAAGTGGGTAAAGGTGAGAGTGCCTGCAAGTAAGGCTTCCTTTCGCAGGCCTGCTTCCCATCTGATTTTCAGCAAAAACAAATTTTTATTGTTCTTTATAATTTGTAAAATGTTTTCATATATTATTTAATCTTCACTCTAACACATCAGGTTTTTATACTTTTTACATCAGAGTTATGTATGTATCACCTCTCTAATTTGAATATAAAGACATAATTTCTACCGAATTTTGTTCTTTGTGAATGTTTAGTTTTAATGTACTTTTTCATCTTTACCATTGTTTATAAGATCCTGTTACAATATTTACTAATTTTTCAGTCCCAGAAATCTAATATTGCTATGTTGTATACTTTATTATTGTGTTTTTAAAGGTAAGCTCCCAGCTGCTCCAGTTACTAAAGAGTAGGTGGGGATAAATTACCAAAATAATGTATTCATCGTTGTCTCTCCTTCCCCAAAGAGTGACTCACTCTCCAGTATATATATAGAGAAGAGGGCACAGAGAGTGAGTCCAAGGAGTCCGACCAGTGTTCGTTCAGCATTTTCAGGTCTCTGTGGAGGCACTCTAGCACTTGACTAGAACAGGATTTTAGAATGTGACATACTAGTACATGCATACTCCAAGTCCAAACAATTTCTTATTATCATGCCACGGACACATTTCGTTACCATAGGTAACAAAAAATTAATAGTGCTTTCCAATGCTTTTTTCCACTATGCATTTGGTGGCAGAATATTTCTGAGATGCACTTGTTAGTTTTGAAATATGGATGATTTATATCAAGAGGTTATCATAAATGTAAAATTTCACTTTTTGTATAGGTAAAATCATCTCTATTGATACGAGTTCCCTGAGAGCTGCTGGCAGAACTGGCTGGGAAGATTTAGTGAGAAAATGCATTTATGCTTTTTTCCAACCTCAGGGCAGAGAGCCATCTTATGCCAGACAACTATTTCAAGAAGGTAAAGTTTTCTCTCTCAATTATTTTCATTAATTTTGTTCTTTATTAATATTGAATAATTTATATGAAATTTATGGCTCGATAAGTATTTTCTCCAAAGTACAGTTTTTCAGTAATGATCAGTTTTAGGAAAGGAAGAAATGGGTAAGCAAAGTAATTCATGAGTGGATCCTGAGTTTCAGGATGCACATGGTAAAGAACAGGGTATCATGTGGTGGTCACTCATTCATTCATGTACTCATTCATTCAGCAGACATGTATCTATTTCCTCACATGCACAGAACATTGTGTGAGGTGCCAGGGATACCTTGATGACCAAGAAGCAGGGTTTTGGCCACAGGGAGCTCAAACTATATTAGGAGATTATATGGCAGTTTTAAAGATCTGTGTGACATGGGCTATAATAGAGGTGTGGACAAAAGAAGGAAAAAGTTAATTCTGACTTAAAGAATCAGGGATGGTTTCAGAGAGGAGATGATATTTTTGGCTGGCTTTGGAAGATCATTCCCAGTAGACCAGGCATGTCAGAGGACTTCTAGATAATCCAAAGATCTATATCATAAATGTTTACTTCATGACTCCTGTCGTGCTTGCATCCCCTGACTCAGGTTGAAGTTTTAAATTAAAAGTAGTCATGTGCAATAATAATTAATAATTGAATAGGTGCTGCATCGCAGTAAGTCTGTTGCAGTATAAAACAAATATATTTCCTGTCCTTTATCAACATAACAGTATTATAAGAAAGACAGGGAAAACTACTTTAGGATTAAGTCCAGAAAGTTCATAGAGATTCAGAGATAAGGGATTTTAATGCACTTTTTAAATATTGCTATGTAGTTATGGCAGTCTAATAGTCCTTTTGCAATGTCCTTTTACAATTTATTTTCTAATCTCTAAATAAATAGTTTCTTTGGAAAGAGACTCTTTGCATAGCTATTCCTAAAAAACAATTTTAAAATAATTGTCATTATCCATCAGCCGTCTTAATTTTAACATTTTCCCATAATATTAGGTTTCCTAAGTTTAGAGATGATTTTCCATTCAATACACTTTGCAGCAACTGCTTCCTAGTGATAAGGAGGAAACAGCCTGCTTCCCCTCCCCTGCCCTCACCCAGAAGTCGTCTGTATGCCTCTCTCTAGTCTGGGCACTTCTGAGACACCTTCCTACAGAGCAGTGGTTCTCCAATGGGCCTCCTACTGATAGCTACCCCAAAGATAGTATCGAAGTGAATAGGACCAAGAATCTGTATTTTAGAAAATTTCCCAGGGAATACTAAGGGGCTCTCAGATTTGGAAACCATTACAAAAGCTACTAATGCCATCCCCTGGTTGCAGACTTTGTGATTCCCTTTTCCAAGAGTGGTGCTTGACTTTTGCGTAGATTTGAGATTCGAGGCACTGTCTCTCCACTCACTATCTAAAAGTGATGAAGTATATGATACTCTCTGATTTTTGCTGTAACTTCATAAGTTGGGCCTTCTAAGACTTTACTTAAAAGGCTTTTAATTTTATTTGCTCATAATTTATGTACATTTCCACCAAGGCAAACCAGGTCTAGATTACTGTCTCATTGTCCAAATGATTAGGCTCCCCAGAGCTGTGATTGAACCACAGTTTAAATATGTGTTTCTAAACTATTAGAATTCTCTATAAAATAAATTGATTAAAGTATAAGAAGTAACTAATCTATCATTAACTTAGGAAGTGACATAATTTAGAGTAAAATGTAAAGAAATGTAAGTATAATTCAACATCTCTTCCCCATCAGTCATTTCTTAATGTCCTTTATTCCCCCCCTTTTTTTTTGAAAAAAAATTCCTCAGTAGAAATAATTTGTATTTTTCTCGGAATTAAGTTGTCCGGAGCTCACATGACTCTGATTCTAGTGTTTGGGAGATTCTGGACAACTTAACCAAACATGGCTTATACACATCTTTTTCTGATATTTTATATTTAGCAGTATCCAGCCTGGTAAGAAAAATGTGGTCCACGAAACACTTGCATGGGAATCATCCTTACATGAGAATGACTTGATGAATTAAAATCTCAGGTGAGGGACCAGATAGCTTAATGAGCTCCAAAGGTCATGGTTAAGTACAGGCACAGCTCGGAGGTATTGCAGGTTCAGATCCAGACCACCATATTATCAAGAGGATATCAGAATAAAACAAGTCATAATCTTTTTGCTGATGGAGGGTCCTGCCTTCAGTTTGTAAAAAACACAGCATCTGTGAAGCACTGTAAAGTGAAGCACAGTAAATGAGATGTGCCTGTACCTAAGGTCTGAGAACCCTGGTCTGTCAAGAACGGAGAGAGGTGTAAATTGGCATTTGCAGTTTCTTTGCCGCCTCTTCACTTAGGCACAGTGTGAAAAGAGTGAAACCAATTATGTCACTGTATCCTTGATTTTATATCAAACTTTTTAAAAGCTTAAAAGTTAGTAAAACTCTAAAGTGATTAATATTTAGGCAAGAAAAATTTGTATCTCCATCTGTCTTCTTTTCTCCTGCCCAGTAATTTACTCTTGGAAGGCAGTGGCTGGTATAAAATCCTAATGTGCATTAAAATTTTAAGTTGGTTTTTCTTAGTTTTTCAGCTGCTTTTGACAGAGAAACTCATGAACTGCTTTTTACATTTTATTTTCCAGAAACAAATTTGAAAATGCATTTCAGTCAAAGCATATGAGGGAGCATTCAGCATGAGCTGTATTATAGCAACGGTTCTCCACCGAGATTGGGGGGAAATGAGTAACAGGAGCACTTGAGGAACTTTTTAAACTAGGAGAAGTTCCATGCAAGTGTACACAATTTGGAAAGGTTCCAAGGTTCTGGTCAGTTCAGCACCATCCCTTTACAGAAAGGTCTAGGTTAAATGTGTCACAAAGTTCGTCTGGGGTAGTCGTTAAACCAGATTTCTGGGCTCCGCCCACACTGCTGAATCAGAGTCTATAGTCTAAGACGTTCTCTTGCAGGGAAGTTTGGAAAATGTAAACCAGGGTCCATAAGATATTAATGGCTAAAACTAGAAGTGATGCTTCCTGCTGAATTAAGTTTGGGAAATGTTTTATTCTCCCACTTATAAGTATTTATAAGATGCACTTAAGGCATTTAAACTCCTGGGAACTTATACAATAAAAGGTACTTGTTTGAGTTTGTTACCCAGACTTATATTTATTTCCTCAGAATACTTCTTTCTGTAGCACATCTGTCAGCACTTACAGAGAGGAGCAGTCATGGAAAACGCTGGGCTAGATGGCCTGGAGAGGTTCCATGGAGGTTCTCTTTACCTGTTATCAATGATGTAATGGGTCATTTGTCTTTGAAAGAGTCCTTGATGCATTGTTACATAGAAAAATAGGCTAAGAAAGCACAGTGTATCCATATAGTACGATTTCACTCTTGTATATCTATTTATCCTACTCCAGAAGGTTCATAAAATGTTAACAGTGCTTATCTCTGAGTGATGGGATTACAAAGGACTTTATTCTTGTTTATTTCTCTACTAACTTTATAATCACAAAAAAAAATTAGTTTCACTAAAAATAACACAGGACTGTTGGAAGCAATTTATAGTATAAAGAAGTTTGGTAGCATTGCTATAAAACATAAGTGCCCATATAAATGATTAACCAGAATGTTCTTTGAGATTTGTGTAATGCGGTTAATTCCACCGTCCATATATCTGTCTTAACTTAAAATCTTTTTATGTCAACCTTTGTTTAAAATACTTTAAAATATATGTTTATTTCTCTTTTTTTAGAAAGTATGATGTACTGAATACAGTGTACTCAGTGATGATTAAAAATCTTAACACCATCTAGGAGTAATTCTTTTCCTTTATCTTAATAACAGTTTTTTAGATAGCATTTTCTGTATATATCTAGGAAAATACCAAAAAGAAAAAGAGATCTCTACCACACTGACCTGCAGTACCCTGCCTCACATTTTTACCCTGCTCATTCAGTTAACATGCTTGTTGAGGTTAACTCATCCCCAAATTGGTGGAGTAAAAGCCCCAAGGAGCTCTAGTTCTCCAGCTGCTATGACCAGAGACAGCAGTTCCCTTTGCTTCCTAGCTCTGTCAAGGCCTACTTGCGGGGTTGGTAGGGGGAGGTGAGGCAGGAGACACAACAAAAACAGTTGCCATTTTAAAGGTTCTTTGAAGAGTTTCCAGGGTGTCCGTAATACTACATTAATAATATCCCTCCCCATTAAGTGTTCTAAAATCTTTAGAAATGGATGCAGGAGTCAGGGATCAAAATCCTAGCTCTATGCCTGCCAAAACTAGATCAGAGAACAAGGGCAGGACCTGTGATCAAAATGAGGTTCCACATAGTTTTGTTCATCCTAAACCTCAAAACCCACTTGTGGGGAAAATTTGGTTTGCAGAGCAAATGTTTATCCAACCAGCTCTGCAAAGAATTGTGGCTTCCTTCCTCATAGCTTAATTCAGAAACTTAGCGATGGTTTTGTCAGGTTGAAGCTCTCGGCGTACGTGGTTTCCGGGGACTAGCTGGATGTGCATGTGGTCCGGCACATTTGTGCTGTGGAACCTGTCTCCTGGTCCTGCGTTTTCTTTGGTGTTTATTCAGGAAATACTCATTTAGTGTCTGTTTTGTTCTGTTCTAGGCTCCATGCTAGATATTATCTCACATTATTTGCTTCATTTTAGTGATGATGGACAAAGGTTAATGTGCATTATTAAGTCCTAAACTTGAAAAGGATGAAGTCCAGCTCTAGATCTGATTCTTAGGCCCTTCGCCTTCCGTGGGCCCATGCTGCCTCTCTGCTGACCTCTCCATCGGGAGGGTTGAGTGCCGGAGGAAGTTTTAGTTAACTGGATCACGTTAATTAGGTTCTAATTAAAGTTTTACTACATTTAATATTGACATTTTTGTATTTCAAAGTGTGGCTGTGTGAATTATGATGTTCTAAGTCTTTTTCCACACATTATCATCCAAAATAATAATCTAACTTCAAACCTTAACATGTAATCATTTCATTTCCTTGTATTAATAGGGGGTTCTCTAATTTTAGAATTTTTACTAGTTTCGATATGTTCCTACAAGTTAAGGCAGCATAATTACCAAAGGATTATTGATGTTCCCATAATCCATTCAGTATCTTAATGTCCCCATGTTAGCTTGAGTTTCTAGTTCTTCCTCAGTTTATAGAGCTTATCAATGAGTTAAGAAATTTGTCTCCATTAGTGTCTATTACAAAAGTAAGTCTAGATTCCTACAAGAGCAAACACGTAAATTGAGATATAAGCATTTAATAGCACAGCTAAGAGTTAAAATCTCCCCTTTAAGGAAAAGTTCTGGAAGTTGATCACAAGTCAACATTAATCTGTTTAGAAGAGATTTAAGTTGGGGATCAATCAGCAAGTCCGTACTGTATGATTTTATATGCAAAGCTTCATTGTTCAAGACTCCATGGAGGGTGGAAAACAGGAATGGGGCACAGCACTCGCCCTTGGGTTTATTCTAGATGAACAAGAGAAGTAAGCGTGTGAAAAGGTATCTGCCTCCTAGAAAGAGCTACAGAAGAAATGTTTAGAAAACAACAGGAAATAAGATTGGAAACGCAAGCCAGAGTCAGACGGTCCAGAGCTGTGCTGTTCAGTGTGGTAGCCACTAGACACATAAGTGCTTGGAATGTGACTACTGTAACTGCAGAACTACGTTTTAAATTTCATTTAATCTTAAATTTAAATAGCCACACGTGATTGATGGCCACCGTGTTGGACAGTGCAGCTCAGTGGTGAAGAGCCAGTGGAGGGTTTTCCAGCAAAACGAGGAGACCCTGAAGAACAGTGAGCCGTGATGAGGAGACAGGCAAAACAGCATCATAAGCAAAATACTAGAACATGAAATACATTGTGTCTCATGTGGCCCTTTATATAGCTGTAGCTTTATCTTATTCCAAGTTAACAATTTATCTTAAAGTGACACTTTTTATTATAATTATATTTTCCAAAAGGATGCTAATCGGGAATTGTTTATTTTTTTTAGGGTTTTGCTGTTGCAAACTTTTACTTACAACCTTACACGAAAATTATTAGTTTCTATTAAAGACTCTTTTTCATCATCTATTATTTCATTAGAAACTAAATTTCTTTGTGTGTTACATTTGGTAAATGTGCCAGTGATTTGGCTGAGATTGTAAGATGGGTAAGGAATTCAGTTGGTTGACATAAATCATAACCGTTTTATTAAGTTTATGTCCTGGTTTTAGTATTTGGGCAGATTTATGTATGGTATAGATTTATGACAGATTACACCCTCTTCAGTTTATATGTGTGGTATACCTGAGACAGTAAAATAGAGCATGTCTTCTGTTTACTTAAAGTGATATGTAGCTTCAAAAGTTATTTAGTAATTGGTCATTTTAAGTTTTTCTCACATGTCGTTAAAATGTAATTGAAGCCCTTTCTGAAATGTCTTTGAAAAATAGGAGTAACATTTATCAGGCTAAATTATAATATTCATTTGGGTAGTAGTGCTTGTATTTCAGTGGATATGATTTTTAACCTTGGTTTGGTATAGCTGAATCTACCTGCTATCTTTCTTAAAATAGAATTATATTATATTACTAAAATATTAGTATTTTCTTAGTAGTTGGCTATAGCCTTTAATTATTTAGTAAATACTTACCAGTATGGTTAGAATTTTTGTCTGCTGTTGATAAAGCTTTAAGGCAAAAGTAAAATATGTTGTTTAGATGGTCAGGTGTCTGCCTTAACCCCATTTTTTTCCTTACATTAGTAATCATTGGTTTTATATTAATTTGCTTATTACTAAACTAAATCCAAACATTAAAAATAATACATATATGAATATAATAATTGGTCAAGCAGAACCTTAGTGATTCACACTCCTGAGTGAAAAATTAAATTTGACTTTTAGTTAAGGAATTCTGTGAATGAATCAAAACTTAGTGAATTTTATGGTATATGAATTATATCTCAGTAAAGCAGTTATTTCAAAATCAGCCAGCATAGGGAGAAAAAAAACCTTGTTAGACATAATACTGGAAGTGTGAGGGGAGAAGGTTATTTCATGGTATTTTTATTGGACGAAATAAATTTGAAGAGCTGTCCTATTGTAGGGAAAGATTAAGATTGATGTTTTTCTGGTTTGGGGTTTCTTCATAATCATAACTTATGTGAGGAGTCACCCATTCAAGTAGGGGTGAATTAAAAGTTGGCATCAGGTGGTGTATTTCAACCAGAATCCTTTTTCCCTGAGATACGTGCTTTGTCTGAACCATTCGTTGAGTTTGAGCAGGCAGCTGTTGGAAGGGCATATGTAAAATGAGGTTCTAGGTAGGAGTGAGGCTGGTAACTCTCCTTTGCCCAAGGTACAAGTGTCAGAATTGTAACTAGGTTTCTCTTTTGTTTGAAACAGTGATGACTCGTGGCACTGCCTCCAGCCCATCCTATAGATTCATATTGAATGATGGGACAATGCTTAGCGCCCACACCAAGTGTAAACTTTGCTACCCTCAGAGTCCAGACATGCAGCCTTTCATCATGGGAATTCATATCATCGACAGGTACTACTTATTTGGAGAGCGTCATATGAAATAAGTCAGTTCACATATCTCTTCTTAGAGAACATTTTTATACTCTTGATCGCTAGAAAACAGAAATTCTAAATTAGACACTAAGCTAGTGTAATGAGTATATATACTCAACATGTCCATGTTGGGTTTTATAGTTTTGTCGCCCAATAATAGCTTTGATGTTCAAAAAGGGAGGCAGGAAAGGTGTGGCTGAAAATATGTGTGTTAGGGGTAAAATCAAATAAGTGGGTAAAAACTTCCAACTTTCCACATATGAACTTAGGTCTTATATAAGATTTGAGAGTTTGTTGATATTGTTATTTTTAAATGTTTTCTTTTCATTAGGGCAAGCTTCTATGGCTCCTGAGTGCAGGCTGACATTTTCTCAAACTACAAATCATTATACTATCAACTTGAGATTTTTGAATGTCATTGCCCCTAATGTGTTCTTCTCTCTAAATATGTTTTACACTGGTATATATGGTAAACTCGTGGAACCATTCTTTTATCCTATGAATTATTCAGAGCCCTACATTTACAACTCTTTAAAATTTAGCACTAAACAAAAACAAAGGCATTTCCCCTCACTTCATCTTTTCCTCACCTGATATATTTGCTTATTGGGACATGGTAACACCAGTCACAGATCTGCTGTCATAATTACGGATTCGAGTAAAGAACTTGATGAAAATCTGAATTCAGCATTCTGCTTTTTTCTAATTTTAGTTTAATTTATGCTTGTGAATGGAATTAGCACAGTTCTTTTTTTCACATTGTGATTTCTCTTTCAAAACATCTGCTGTGTCTGCATGTCACCCTTTTTAATTTCTCCATCAGTGACACGGTGTTTTTCTTACCCAGTCTTCCTCTCTGGAGCTGAAATACTTAAAAGCAGTAACAAGGGAGTCTTGAATAAATGCTTTGTAAACAGAGATGTGGGAAGTTTCTCTTTCAAATCAAAAGTATTATCATAATGTTAATTGTTTGTATTAAATTTTGGAAAGTCTAAGAGTACATGTGTTAGATTTTTTTCTAAGGCCGAGAAAGATTTCTTTCCCCTATGACAGAAACCACCATCAAATTTACAGGACCAGAGCACTGCTTCCTATTAAGTGGTGCTAATATTTCACAGTAATAGCACCAGTGCACTGTTTCTCCTTAAAGTGTTACAGAAGCCCTTGATAGCTTGAAATACTAATGAAGGAAATGGTCTTGTTTTACAATATGCATCATAAAAATATCGTAATGGAAACCACTGAAGATGTTTGAATAATAATGTCTTTTCTCCCCTAGGGAACACAGTGGTCTTTCTCCTCAAGATGACACTAATTCTGGAATGTCAATTCCCCGAGCAAACCCCTCCGTCAATCCTAGTATCTCTCCAGCTCATGGTGTGGCCCGTTCATCCACGTTGCCGCCATCTAATAGCAACATGGTACCCACCAGAGTAAACCGCCAGCAGAGCTCAGACCTTCATGGCAGCAGTCATAGTAATTCTAACAACAGCCAGGGGAGTTTTGGGTGCTCACCTGGAAATCAGATTGTAGCCAGTGTTGCCTTAAACCAGGGACAGGCCAGTTCCCAGAGCACTAATCCCTCTTTAAACCTCAATAATTCTCCTATGGAAGGTACAGGAGTGTCCCTGGCTCAGTTCATGTCTCCAAGGAGACAAGTTAGTTCTGGATTGGCAACAAGGCCCAGGATGCCAAGCAATTCATTTCCTCCTAATATTCCAACATTAAGCTCCCCTGTTGGCATGACAAGTACCCCCTGTAATAATAGTAACCGATCTTATTCAAACATCCCAGTAACATCCTTACCGAGTATGAATGAAGGACCCAATAACTCCGTTGGCTTCTCTGCCAGTTCTCCAGTCCTCAGACAGATAAGCTCACAGAATTCACCTAGCAGATTAAATATACAGCCAGCAAAAGCCGAGTCCAAAGATAACAAAGAGATTGCATCCATTTTGAATGAAATGATTCAGCCTGACAACAGCTCTAACGATAGCAAACCTCTGGATTCTGGGCTTCTGCATAGCAATGACAGACTGTCGGACGGAGAAAACAAATACTCTCAAACCAGTCACAAACTAGTGCAGCTTTTGACGACAACGGCAGAGCAGCAGTTACGGCATGTTGACATCGACCCAAGTTGCAAAGAGGTCCTGTCCTGCACCGGCACTTCCAGCTCTGCCTCTGCGAACTCTTCAGGCGGTTCCTGCCCTTCCTCCCATAGCTCCCTGACAGAGCGGCACAAGATTCTGCACCGGCTCCTGCAGGAGGGGAGCCCCTCCGATCTCACCACCCTGTCAGTGGAGCCCGATAAAAAGGAGAGTGCGTCTGCTCCTGTGTCAGTGACTGGACAGGTGCAAGGGAGCTCCAGCATAAAACTAGAAATGGATGCTTCAAAGAAAAAAGAATCAAAAGACCATCAGCTCCTACGCTACCTTTTAGATAAAGATGAGAAAGATTTAAGATCAACTCCAAACCTGAGCCTGGATGACGTAAAGGTGAAAGTGGAAAAGAAAGAACAGATGGAGCCTTGTAACACAAACCCGACCCCAATGTCCAAACCTGCCCCCGAGGAGATTAAACTGGAGTCCCAGAACCAGGTGAGTAAGCCTCACGTCAGAGGCTGAGCATTGCTGGTTATTTTTGGCTTTCGTTTATTCACTCCAACTGTAGACCAGGTTTGGATGCAGGCTATATTTTGCCCTATGCATTGGGTATATATTAAACGGTTACTATCGATTATTGAAAAGTCATACGGTGCCCTCAGCTGGTCTCTTTGGAACTTTGGAGGGCCACAATATTAATACATCTTTCTAAGAAAATAGATATTTCTTTCTCTAAAATCAGAGTTCACATCTTTGGAGACTTTTAAAAATACCTTTCCTGCTCCCTCTTCCCAGTCCTATCTATCGAATCCAATTGTCTGGGAATAGAACCCAGAAATCTGTATTTTAAAGAAGCTCCCCAGAGAACTGTGATGTGTGGCTAACTTTGAGAATCTCTGATGTGAATGACTTGGGAGAGAAGTGTGAGAAGGCGGACGGGGCTGCCTAGACCGTCTTCCTTTGCTGTTTCATTTCTTTTGAAACATTTTCTAAGGCTTGTTTTCTTTTCATTGATTCTAATCATATCAACCCCCATCAGAATGAGGACTTGAGTATTCTGGGTAGTTGGGCGTGTAACATGCCCAGAAACAGAAGTAAATGTAAATAAATCTTTGCATAAATTGTTACGGATTAACAACCTCTATGCTTTGGCTGGGGTGGGGTAAAAAGTAACAGGCAGCTTTGTGTATTGAACAATTGCTGTGGACTCTGAAGGGATTTAAGAAAAATGGAAAATATGGTCTCTTTTCTTTAGGAGCTTACAAGCTATTTAGACAGAATATAGACATCCATAAAATAGCTGAAAAGATGTTGACAAAGCAGTTTATCAGTAGGACTCTCCATTGTGACACCCAATACAAAATTAGTATGCATAGGTCCTTTTCTTGAACCAGCTCTACTTTCTGCCCTCATCTTACAAACACCTCTCTCTTCCCTCAGGCATACTGTGCTCTAGGCCCATGGAGGGCCTTGCCATTCCTGGGATAAGCCATGTCTCTTCTAAGCGTCTTCTGCCTTGCTCTCCTTTCTATGTCTGCCGAACTCATCTTCACAAACCATCCCAGCATCACTGTGTAAAACCTTTCCCAGGAGCCTAGTTAGTCGTTTCCTTCCCCTGCACTTCGGAGCGCTCTGGGTTGTCTGTTTACTACTTGTGATAACACTGTTTTGGGTATCGATTGTGTGCTCTCTGAGGATAAGGCTGTCTCTCATTTTTCTTAGTACAGCTGAGCTAATATCATGTTTTTAAGCTGAAAAAAACAGCTTTTGATAATGACTGTATTAAAACTCTCACTCTATAAAATTAACTTGAAGAGTTAACAGCTGTATGTAATAATGCCATTGGGTACAATCCTGGTACATCTGTTTTGGTGTACATGTACACGCATTTTTGCGGAGTTGACACCTGGGAGCCGACTTGCGGGATCTTAAGACATATGTATGTCCGTCATTGGTAGGTACTGCCAGTTTTCCTAGTGTGTGAGAATCCCCTGTAGTTGGCCCATGTTCTTACTGATATTTGGTCTTGTTAGTCTTTTAAATTTGAGCCATTCTGGGTCTGTGTAGTGGTATCTCATAGTTTTAATTTGCATTTCCCTCATAAATGTTTGTAAGCCATTTGGATTTCTTTTTGTGTGTGTGAATTGCCTAGTCAAATGTCTCACTCATTTTCCCAATGTATGACTTTTAAGAGTTCTTTGTGTGCTTTAGATGAATACTGTATTGGCTTTATGTCTGCAGATGTGTTCTCTGTGCCATGGCGTGCCTTTTCTTTCCCTTCCTGGTGCTTCTGATGAAGTGAAGTGCTTCATTTTAATGTAGCCCAATTTGTCGTTTTTTACTCTATGGTTAGTGTTTTTGTACATGTGTAACAAAAGACACATTAGAAAATGTTCACATTAGCTTTATTTGTATTAGCTCCAAACTGGAAACACCCCCAAATCCATCACAGTAGAGCGATAAATGTATTGTGATGTATTCATACAATGGGGTTCTGCTCAGAATAAAAACAAGTGAGCTACTGCCACGTGTGACAAGATGTCAGAAATGAGGGTTTAAGTAAAAGAAGCCAGACATTTCAAAAACACATACATAGGGTTCTATTTATACAACATGTAACTATAAATTTTAGTTTAATTAAATAACAAACTACAAACAGGTAGACATTTTATGTTGATGAATTATCTCAAAATAATCATAGGAGAATAACACAGTGAAATAAAGGCCAGTTTTCTTCTATGCGTAACCTCAGACAGATGTAGGGACCCTTATCTGTCATTTCTCAAACTTTTAAATTATAAAAAAGTTATATTAATGTAAATTTACTTTTTATTCCATCATAAAGGAAGTCATTTCACAAAATTTTGAAAGAATATGACAGAAAAAAGTGGCCTTTGATAATATCATGGTAACACAGTACTTGTGATACTTCTCTCCAGTCAGGCTTTTTCGGTGCCTGGGTTCCATACTGAGATGTATTAGGTAAATGCTTTGTGTACATTGTCTTATGCCCTGCAGTATATTAATATACTAAGCATCCAAATTTTTCCCAGTGGAATAGTTAGGTCATGTTATTTCAGTGAGGCCTTAATCTTCCTAATTAATTTTTTTTTCATTCTTTCATCGTCACATTTAATTCATAGAGTTTAAAGGAGCAGCTTTTTTCTACATTGTTTCTGGTGAAAGTGTAGAATATACGTCCTCTAACTTTGGTTTCCACTCTTAGTTTACAGCTGACCTTGACCAGTTTGATCAGTTACTGCCCACGCTGGAGAAGGCAGCCCAGTTGCCAGGCTTATGTGAGACGGAGAGGATGGATGGTGCGGTCGCCAGCGCGCCCATCAAGGCAGAGGTCCTGCCAGCTTCACTCCAGTCCGCCACCGCCAGACCCACTGCCAGGCTGAACAGTATGTGTCGGGGACAGAATCTCATTTGCAGTGTCTAATGATAACGATGATCAGTGCTTTGTCTCTCACCATTATTGCACAGACCTGTGTTTGTTGAGAGTGAAATATCTGTTCATGAATGCCACTGTAAATAATGTACAGTTACATTTAGACATAGGAACTTAACTCAACTTGTGTATTTTAAGTTATACTATAACCTCTACCTTTTTGTAATTAATGTTAAAGGAAGCAGTTGATGTTTAGGAGAACACCTTTATGTTCTTAACCAAAGCATTCCTTAGCATGACTTTCAGAATTGTAATGATTTGATCAGATTATGTTTCCCAAAGTGTCTTGAACATTAGTCCTAAGAGTTGCACAAAAAAGGAGTTTGTGCTAAAATACACTGGGCGACTGCGGCATGGCACAGACAGTATTCCTCCAGGTTCCACGGTGCAGTTCTGCCATGCATGTTAGAGGTGTTAAGAAGTGCTGTGTTAAAGAAACCAGTTTAGTTTCTTTCACTCAGCATCTACCAAACTTTCTGGATCACGGAATTCCGTTTTCCACGTGATCCATGGTACTCCACAGAATGGATTTTCCATGGAGCACCGTTTCGGAGACAGCCACGTTGAAGCCCTTCACCCGGCTCTAGCCATGTGAGCTCTCCTCATTAACGGACACTTCGATGTTGTAATACTTAACATTCATGAAGCTTATAGGACTGTCGGGGTTTTTTCACCTCTCACATTTTGAAGTTTAAAAAAGGAACGGTGGTGATAATTCCATTCTGTGACCTTGAAACTAATAGAAACTAACCAGCTCACTTTCACAGTTTATCTGGGTTCCTACCTAAGTCTTGTCCCTCTTCTGATGGGCTCAGACGTGGGACTCGTTTATTTCCATCCTACTGCAGCTCTTAGCTGTCATGACATAATGTCTGAAAGTTTACCAAAGTTTCCAGGCAGCTGGGAAGCTGAATCTTGAGTGGCCTCTGACATTTTCGGAAGCAGTTTTTAACTGACCAGAACAGTGGATGAGAGCAGGAGCCGAGGTTCACATTCTCCACTTTATTAACACTGTTGTCCCTGTTAATCGCTCATGTTAGCAGATGGACTTTTCTTCTCTGCGTCTGCAACATGGTATTAGATGAGATGACTCCGAAACATCTTCTAGTTGAAACTGAGTCTCCCAGTCCTCTTGTGAAGTTAAACATACTTTACCGTGTGATCCAACAATCCAGCTTTTTTCATTTATTTTCTTTTTAAATTAAATTTATTGGGGTGACAGTGGTTAATAAGATTATAAGTTTCAAGTGTACAATTCTGTGATACATCATCTGTAGCTTGCATCGTGTGCTCACCACCCAAAGTCATGTCTTTTGTCACCATGTGTTTGAAAGCCTCTGCCTATCGAAAGACTTGACCACAAACGTTCGTAACAGCTTTGTTCATGATAGCCCCAACCTGGAAACAACCTAAATGTCCATCAATAAGGGAGTGGTGTATTCATGAAGGGAAATACTGCTCAGCAATGAAAAGAAAGGAACTATAGATGTATGGCTTGAATTCTCAAAAACATGCTGAGTGAAAAAAAAATACCTGAACCAGATCATTGTTTGCCAGTGGTAAGGTAAGGCAGGGAAGATTAATTAGCCAATGAGCTTGAGGGAACCTTTAGAGGTGATAGAAATATTGTTTTTTCTTTTTTGATTATTATTTTTTAATAAAACAATTGTTTTATTAAAAAATAATCCTTACCCAAGGATATGTTTATTGATTTGAAAAAGAGAGGAAGGGGTTGGGGGAGAGAGAGAGAGAGAGAGAAACATTGACCTGTTGCCAATCCCCTGATGAGGGATTGAACCCAAAACCTAGACATGTGCCCTGACCGGGAATCAAACACGTAACCTTTTAGTGTACAGAGCAATGCTCCAACCAACTGAGCAAACCTGCCAGGGCAGAAATACTCTTTTCTTGATTGAGGTAGAAAGTTATGGGTTTAAACCTTTGTCAGAATTTACTGAACTGTACAATTTACATGGGTGTATATTATTGTATGTAAATTATACATGAATAAAATTTGCTCTAGATATAAATCTGAGATTAGAATGATTTCTAACCTATAACTAGGCATTCAAATTTCCCGTTGTAAAGGTAAAATAAAGACATTTTCAGATATAAAAGAACACAGTATATTCACCTTTTCTGGTGAAGGTCCTAGAGGATGTACCTCAGCAAACAGGAAGAAAAACAAAAAAGAGAAAGGTGCAAGGTCCAGGGGAGACAGAGCCTGCAAGGAAGTCCAGGAATGGGGAGCTGACAAGCAGGACTGCACCTGCCTTCTTTGGAAAGGAGGCCTCCAGGGAAGAAATGAAATTTCTCTCTTTGAGTTTATAGAAAATATTACTGATTGATAGGTAGGTTTATGTCAAAAATGCTGAAGCATCTGAAAAATTCCCCTAGAAAAGCACCAAGTGAAAAAAATAAGACAATTGTTGACTCCAGAAAAAAGAAAATACAGTAAAAAGAAGGAGTTTTGAATGTAGCATACATCTGTCTATAGCCATACCACCTTGAAAGTGCCTGATCTCATCTGAGTATAGTGCACATGTGACTTAGCAGTAATATTTGCATAGTCATGAGAATCTAAATGTTAACTTTTAATTTTGTAAAAACCTGTGATCTCTGTTAGGGAATTGGGGACACAGGAGGTAGTAAGAAGTAGGCGTGGGAGAACTAAGACCTCGTCTATCACGATGGGAAGTCAGTAATCTAAAATAAAGACATGAAGAAGTAGCAGCACGTGCATATTTAGAAATAAATAGGCAAGTGCCCAAAAAAAGCTATACAAATTGGGAATAATTGCCTCTATTGAAAGTAACCTAAAGATCAGAAGGGGTAAGAGGGGAAACTGCTCTTATTCATAGTGAACCTTTTGGTTTTGACTTTTAAAATTACATTTGTGTAAATTTAATAAAAATTAAATAAAAATAGAAAGCATCTCCTAGCTCTACATGTCTGTGGAAGTGGGACATTTTTTCTTCATGGTCTGTCTTGAGGCAGATAGCTCTTTTTTCTTTCTTGAGATTTCCAACCCTAAATACAGCTCCACGTATGAAGTCTGTAAATAGGCCAGAATCTGTTAAACCTTGGGCTGAAATGTCGGGGAAGGCCCGGAGCCTAGAAGGGAAGACACTGAGGTGTACGAGGGAGAGGATGAGAGAGGCAGAGGGGAGGAGTGGTGCCCTAATCCTTGTGTCATTCAAGAGTCCGCTGAAGAAGACCCAGAATGAAAATCACAGGTCACTAAGTGTTTCTGTAGCTGAAGTGGGAAGCCTTTTTTCTCTGATGGTGAATGAAGGTTCTGATTTTATCTAGAGAAGCCCTGTTTCAAAAAAGTTCTTGTGAGGGAGTGGGAGTTGGTGACGGGGAAATCCCTCGTGGCAGCCCAGGCACCGCTTTGGGAGATTCCTTTGAGTCCTGTCCTCACCACTTGAATCCTGTGGGCAGATGCCAGAGTCAGCTGCACTCAGAGCAGGGCCCTGGTGGCAGCGGTTCAGTCGTCCATTAATTCTGCCAGCAGGCGCCTGCCGCCCGATCCTTGACCCACTCCAGGGACCACTGAGCTCGCAATTGTGCTGGTGTTCTTCTGGGAAGCTCTCCTTTCTGGAAAGTCTTTTTGTCCTGTTGCAAGTTTACTAGGTTAGCTGAAGTTTCACCATCATTTGTTTCCATCTGTTTTATCTTTTAGCAGTTCTTCCTAGTTCCAGCTGGCTGCCATGATACTCCTTTTGCCTTCCTTTCAGCTGTAGATTTATATTTCCAGTTTTGCTTCTTTTGTTATTTCAGTGATATTTCTGGAAGGAGAATACAATATAGGTGATAAATCTGCCACATCGAACCATAAAATTTTCTTAGGTCCATTTACATATGAGAAAACTAAGGTCCGCAGAATAAAAAGGAAACACACATGTACACACACACACACACACACACACACACACACACACCAGACAAAAAATATGCCCCAAGTTACCCATTTAGTATATGCAGAATCAGGATTTAAAACTGAATCTACCTGGTTTTCAAACACGCTGTTTATACGCACACACACACTGATGCAGAGAAACCAAGTAGTTTAAAATACTTGTTAGAAATTTACTACAAGAGTACACCCAGATACCTATTGCTTTTTCAGTGTAGGCCACTTAGGAAGGTATTGTTGATCAAAATATACACAACGTGCCTTTTTGGTCAAAGTCTCTGCTGTGTCCATTTGACTATCTTTAAACCCCTATCCTTTAACGGTGGAGTTGACTTGATACTGTCTGAAGTTATTTGGAGCCAAATTTGTTAATCCAAAAAGAGTAATACTTAAAAAAAATCAAAAACAAGAATTAGATGTAACTACAGGGAGATGTATTTTTTGAAGAACTCATAATCTGTATAGGACTGTTCTAGAAGGATTCCCAAAATATTCGAACATTGACAAGGTAACTGGAGTAAGTGAATGACTCCCTAAAGTGGTTGTTTTTATGTTCTGTGAACATACACATTCACAAATGGTAATTTTAAAAATATTGTTAATTTGTGATACATACATTAAAAATATTGCATAACTCCAAAAATAATGTTTTACATAAAATGTTTTCAGTGATTAAAAAATCCATTTTATGGAGATCCCATAGAGGGTTATCAGCAGGGCAGTGGGAGGAGCAGAGAGGGGGAAAAGGTACAGAGAATAAGTAGCATAGATGGTAGGTAGAAAACAGGGGAAGGGTAAGAATAGTATGAGAAATGTAGAAGCCTAAGAATTTATGACACATGGGCATGAACTAAAGGTGGGGAATGTGGGTGGGAGAGGGTGTGCAGGGTGGAGGGGAGTGAAGGGGGAAAAATGGGAAAACTGTAATAGCAAAATCAATGAAATGTATTTAAAAAATATATTTTAAAAATCCATTTTAATATCCCTGCTTTTGAGGTCGTATTTAATATGTTATGCCTATGGGTGGGCCTCTTTTGCTATTACAAAGCTGTAATGAATAATTTTATGCAGAGATAATTTACCACAAATATCTGAAATATAAGTTCTGACTAGAATTGCTGGATTAAAGGGCGGACAGATTTTGCCAAATGGCCCTTCCTAGGTATTAATCCAGCTTGCCCTCCAACTGATAACATTCCTCTTTCCATACGTCTTCGCCAATATATTGAATTATGCACTTTCTCATCTTTGCCAATCTGATGGTTTTATTTTTTTAATATTTCATTGAGTTTTAATCTGCATTTCTTTTCTTATGAATTAAGTTTATCACTTGTCAATGATTTTATGCAGTCTGTTCATATTCTTTGATGATTTACCTGTTGGGTTATTTGGTTTTTATCTCATTGATTTATAGGAGTTTTTTATACCTTAGTGAAATTAGTCCTTCATATTTAAAAAAAATAAAACACTCAACTGCTGTGCATAATTCCTGCCAAATGTAACACAGAACTGAACCATAAACCTCCTTACCAACCGCTGAAGAAAATAAACTGTGAACATCAGAATCACTAGATACCGAATTAACTGTTGGAGGGGTAAAATGTGCATAAGCCACTCCCTGGTTAGCCTATGCTTTGTATGAGAAATTTCCTTAATAATGTAAGTTGTTTGTTTCTTTTTTGCTGGGTTTAGTGTAGCTCATGGAGACGCAAAGTTTTCCTTTTCACCAGATTCTAAATGGAGAAAATATGTGGATCCTTTTGCAAAGATGATAAATACAACATTAATAGCTTCCTCAGGACTCCCTAAGGGTTTGCTTTCTACCCCCACTTCAGCTGCCTCCCTCCGAGAAGAGCACTAGTAGATGCATCAGATGCATCGATTTCAAGTGCTGCCTTTGAAAAGGAAGGGTGGTTGTTGTGGGCTGGGGGTGGTGCGGGGAGCGGAGGTGGGAGAAGGTAGAAGGGGCATAAATGGTAATGGAAAAAATACAATGTAAACAGAAGAAGAGTGAGGTCAAGGAAGTAGTTTAGTGGAGAAAGAGAAGGAAAGGAAAGGAGTAAGCAGAGTGTTGGAAAATCCTTTCCTGCTTCAGCTCTAGTTTTTGCCTGAATTACCTTGTCTTGGTTTAAGATGAATATTCTTAAATACAAAATGTCAAAAGGCCTCAATCCATCTCTGCTTAAGGCAGCTATATTTTTGAGGGAAGAGTTGGAAGTTTGAAGAGAACCTCAATCCTCTTCCCGACTCTCGACATCAGAGAAGCCCAGCCTGTGTTCTCAACTCTGCCTATGATTTCCGTCCTGGGTCATAAAAAAATAATTACTGTGCCTGTTTTGTGTTACATGGATCCATACTTACTCATGTTTGTGATGGGAATACAAACATGACCAAAAATAGTAGGTTTGTTCCCTGGGCAAAGGGAAATAGCTTGCATTATTTCTTGAAACATTCCAGCAAACCCTCCCATTTTTTATTGAAGTCCATCTCTAAAGGAAGTCCTAAGAGGTTGAAGTGACTTTTAGAATAAAAACCAACTTCTTTTTAGCATACAGCCTATGCAAACACAACTTTTAATTGAATCAAAGTTGAATTTGTTTGGATTTCCCCCCCTACTCACCAAACTTAGCACATGAATCTTATTTTCTTTTGAAAACTTTTAACCCAACTTATAGTTTTAACGTTTTTCCCATCAAGACTGGTAAAATGAGATATTTTGTATTGTTATTGAGCCTAATAAATTATAATACTCAGAACTGATGGTAGACAGCCATGTAAATTCTCTTTGACTCTTAAATGTCATTAATTTTTGCCTGCATTAGATTTCTTGAAGGGAACATAGGGATGAGGAATGAATGTGCGGAGCACAGCAGTAGGACAGCCTCGGTTCATCTTGGCCACCTTCCTGACTTAAATAATGACAGAAGTCAAGTGATTACTTTCCCATCACCACTTATTATTGTTTTTGTCTGTTTCATTTTTCAGAATCCTGCAGAAATCAAGTTCTCTGTCATTTATTATGATAGAGAGAACAGGTTTAATTGAAAGCTATAATTATTTGCATTTAGAAGTACATGTGCTTACATGAACTCCTACATTTCATTCATACTAAATATTGAGTACATTTTACATAAAAGTGAATCTAACATATTTTGTGTAGTTATACATTATCAATATCCAGCATTAAATACATTTTTTCAGGCTTCCTAATATCTACTTACTCTCCATTCATTAGAATGAGGAATTCTTCCTATTTTGTTATCTCTTAAAACTCCATTTTCAGTTTTTTAACAAAGTTATAATAACTTTGTATAGTTATAGATAGTTACTAGACTTATCATGGTAAACACATTAGAAGGTACATAAATGTCAAATCACTATGTTGTACACCTGACACTAATATAACATTGTGTGCCAACTATACTTTGATTTAAAAAAATTGTATTAGTCTGCTCAGGATGCTGTAATAAAATACCGCAGACCAGGTAAGTTAAACAACAGAAATTCACTTCCCCATGTTACAGGAGGCTAGAAGTCCAAAGTCAGAGTGTTGGCAGGTTTGGTTTTCTCTGAGGACTCTCTCACTGGCCTGCAGGTGGTTGCCTTTTTGCTGGGTCCTCGTGGTCATCCCTCGGTCTCTGTTGTCTGTGCCCTGACCTCCTCTTCTTGTAAGAACACCAGTCACAGGGCTCACCCTAACAACCCTACTTTACTTGAATCATCTGTAAATACAGTCACATTCTTAGGTACTGGGGTGAGGATTTCAGCATACAAATGCTGGGGGCGGGAATACAATTCAGCCCATAACAATGATTGACTAATATGTTCATTTTAGAAATTATAAGCAATCATTAGAAACCTTAAGAAAATAAAAGTAATCTTTAATCTCGCTACCTAAAACCTACCAAGGGCAGACCCCTGGCCAGAGTGGCTCAGTGGATTAAGCACTGACATGCAAACCAAAAGGTCACAGGTTCAATTCCTGGTCAAGGCATGTGCCTGGGTTGTGGGTATGAGAAGCACAACCATTGAGATTTCTCTCCCTCACTTTCTCTCTCCTTCTCTTATTTATTTTCAGAGAGTGGGAAAGGGAGGGTTGCCTGTTGTGTACCACCCTCTGCCAGGGACCCAGGCATGTGCCCCAACTGGGAATCGAACCGGCAAGCCTTTGGTTCGCAGGCTGGCACTCAATATGCTGAGCCAAACCAGCCAGGGCTAAATAAAATCTTTTGAAAAAAATGTCAAGCATGCCTTAATTGACTTTTTAAAAAATCTTCCAAGGATAGATAATCTACCAGAATTTTTTTCTGTTAATATATAAAATCATTTATAAAAATAGATTTATTCTGAACATAATATCTTGGATTATGCTTTTTTCTTTTTCATTTAACAGCACATTATAAATATATATACCATAATTTATTATCAGTCTCTAAATTTCTAGAATTTTGGTTATTTACAGTTTTTTTCCTAGTATAAGTGGTACAGAAATAATCAAAGCTTTAAAAAAAATTCCCACACAAATCTTTCCAAAATGCATATGCTGTTTTCTTCCATTACAAAACATAAGTCAACTTTTTTTACTTGTCGTTATAAGCATCAAGTATAACAGTACTTGTAACTGTACTTGTAACTTGTACTTGTAACAGTACTTGTAACTTGTAACTGTATAACAGTTACAATTCTGTTATATTTTCAGATTGACAACTACAGAGTTTTGTCCATGCACTAAATGGCCCCAGACTGTTTTGCCCTTTAGTTTCTGTTCCTGCCTTTTATACATTATATTTTGTCTTTTGCTTACAGCTCTCATACCATAATAGTAACACTGCCCCTACTTACAGCATATTCTAGTGTGCTATAGACTGAAAAATCAGTTACCAAAATTGTTATAATTATCTTTAAAATTTTTCAGACAAAGTCCAGAGTGATTCTTCTCTGGTAACTTCAACTTATGTGCAAATATTTGGAAATATCTTCAAATATGTGGAAATTTTTAATATCAGATTTTCTTTGATTCACAGACCTTTTCTCACTTTGTCATTTATTTGTTACTATGTGGCCACATTCTAGATAGTTTAAGGTTCTGAATAAATGACCTTTATATCATTAAGTTAATACTTTATAATTCAAATTTCACTCTACTATATATTCTGGAAAATATTGCCATTTTGTCTTCCATTGTGACGCTGACTTCTTACCTTTGCTTCTCTAATCAGGATTACCTGAGCTGGAATTGGAAGCGATTGATAACCAGTTTGGACAACCAGGAACAGGTGATCAGATTCCATGGGTGAATAACACAGTGACAGCTGTGAATCAGAATAAACCAGAAGAGTGAGTAATACATTTTGTATTTTATAAAGTATCAGATACCAAATTTACAACAAAGAACTGTTTCTCCCAAACTGTATTCCAGTCTACATTAGTATTTTGTAAGATGTTAACAGAAGTGAATGAGCCCTGGCTGGTATGCCTCAGTGGTTGAGTGCCAGCCTACAAATCCAAGGGGCGCTGGTTCAATTCCCAGTCAGGGCACATGCCTGGATTGTGGGCCAGGTCCCCAGTAAGGGGTGTGCAAGCTATAATCACACATTGATGCTTCTCTCCCTGTCTTTCTCCCTCCCTTTCCCTCTGTCTAAAAATAAATAAATAAAATCTTTTAATAAATAAATAAATAAATCTTTAAAAAACAAGAAGTGAATGATAATGAAAAAAGGGATGGGGAAGGGTACAGTTAGATTTATGCACTGCGTGACTGTAAGACTGGTGTGTATTTGTAATTACCAAGAGATTGATGTGGTATGCGGTTTTGGTTTACTTTTTATCTCTTACTTTACTTTGTTGGTTATCATAAAGTTTCTGGGACCTGTGAATCCATTGGCCTTGGTACAATTATGTTGCTCTTGAGCTCTTAGTTAGGTAATCATTTTATCCAGCTTTTCTCTTTGTTTGGAGCAAGAGGGTATAAGGAAGGAAGGTACTGTACCTACTAAGTGTCCCATCTTGATTAGAACTTAATTTCCATAACAGGGTACATCTCGTACATAGAAACCAAAAGGTGACCTGATAGTATCGAGTATGGTTTAAAGCATTACCTGTGAATACATGAAGTGTGTTCCCATTTACCTTCCCCAAAGAATACTGATACTTCTATTATATCACTATTATTTTCTGTGCATTTCTAAGTTTTATGTATCATTTGAGATGGATTTGGATTAGATCACGTATTTCCTACATGGAATCAACAATTCGTTTTATTCCTTAACACTAAGCATGTTTCATTTTTCTAGTCTGAGTTTTTTTATACATGGTAATCATGTCATGTTATCAATATGGTTTTATTATCTTCGAAAGTTAGGTAATTTAATGTATGCTATTTTCATTGTAGTTCAGTTATCAGTAATTAATATCATCCATAAAATAAGTAGAATAAATTTTAATGTAAGCCAAATGATTTTTTTCTGAGGTTTTGATTGATTTTTGTTTTCTACTTTTATTAATTCTATTCCCTTTCTTAACTACACATATGTTTAGTTAATTTTTAGGTTGTTTCTGTAAGTTAACGTGAAGAATATGGAGATGAAGTTCAGTGATTGACAAAATAATGAAAAATATGTTCATAAATTTCTGCACGTTAAATATATCAGAAAGTTTTCTAGAACTAGATTTGCACTTATCTGTATAATGTATCTATATGCATTCTTAAAATTGAATAATTAGTTGCCTCGTTAGCGCAGTAGGTAGCGTGTCAGTCTCATAAAGCTGAACAGTTACTTGCTGTACAGTGTTAAACTTTATCTTTTAATTCTGCAGCCAGTGTATCAGTTCACAATTAGATGAACTTCTCTGCCCACCAACAACAGTGGAAGGAAGAAATGATGAAAAAGCTCTTCTTGAACAGTTGGTGTCCTTCCTCAGTGGCAAAGATGAGACCGAGCTGGCTGAATTAGACAGAGCTCTGGGGATTGACAAGCTTGTTCAGGTATTTCTTAGAGTTGTTTAAATGATTTGCCCCTGAGAAGCTATAAAGTGATTTTTAAGCAGTATTTTCCAATATTGTTCTCATTGTGTTTTAGTTGTTTTTATCATCTACCCTTGTGAAAGTTAACAAAATATGTAATAGTTAATAATGGGATTTTTAAGCAAAAATAATTATAATTAGAGAGTCTTAGATGGTCTTAGCCTTTCGCTCTGGAATAGAATCTTAGAAGGTCCCCTTAGAATAGAATCCAGATTTGTATCATCACTTCTAATTTTAGTATTTAATATATCCTTTATTCGTGATAGCGTTTAACCTGTATTATCCATATTTAAACTTTCAGGCTAGTATTTTTCAGACTGTGGGGTTGTAAATCAATTTAGTACATCATGACCGGCATTTTTTAGTGGAGTAGAATAGTGTGAAATACAACCTATCAGAATGCATAGCCCACGAAACGGGGAAGTCACGTGTCCTGAAACTCTCCTTTTGCATACTCACACACACACCCCTGCACACAACAGGCCACCATTTAAATCACATTTCTTACAATGAGTAATCGTGAAAGCCGTAATGCTATAGCGTTCTGTTAGGTGAACAATGAATATTTTTCTAGTAAGATAAAAACATGAATTCGGTATTTGAAATAGAAAAATGCCTGACCATCCCTCCTTTACTAGTCTGCTTCTGTGGCAACCTAGTAAATATAAAGTTTGTTGATTCTTAGGCTTTGCAATGAAGTTCTTTTTGAACCTTTTTGTTCCATTTCATTGATCTGGGGCCTTTATTTTAACTGTGTTTTCATTACTGAGATTTTTCAACACCTCAGTCAGTCTATTACTCCACTTCAGAAGTAACTTTCGGAGGTGATTGCTCTAAGTATTGAACATCTGGAGCGCTTCTTGAATTCATGACTGTATTACGATGAGCCTTTCTGGAGATGCTCTCAAAGGCAGAGTTCCACAGAGAGCATGTCACTTATCGGCAGAAACGTATCTGTAAAATACTCTGGCTTCTTTTCCCGCAGGGCGGAGGATTAGACGTATTGTCAGAGCGATTCCCTCCACCACAAGCTACACCACCTTTGATGATGGAAGAAAGGCCCAACCTTTATCCCCAGCCTTACTCTTCTCCTTCGCCCACTGCCAATCTCACCAGCCCTTTCCAAGGCATGGTCAGGCAAAAACCTTCACTGGGGACTATGCCTGTTCAAGTGACACCTCCCCGAGGTGCTTTTTCACCGGGTATGGGCATGCAGCCCAGGCAGACTCTAAACAGACCTCCAGCTGCACCCAACCAACTTCGACTTCAACTTCAACAGCGATTACAGGGGCAGCAGCAGGTGAGCACTCCCGTTTAGCAGGTGATACGTTATAAAGGTATGTACTGCCTTTGCAATAAGGCAGCCCAATTGCTGCAATAAGGACATCAAGTCTACTCCCAGAACCTTTATGAAAGACTCAAAACACCAGCCTTAGTCTGCTAGGATAAAATAAGGGGACAAACTCATTCAGTTAGATTGCTGGCTCATAACAAAGTACTTCAAGACCTACAATTCAAAAGCAATTTAGTCTTCTTTTTGAGATAAAAAATATCTAGTATTAACATTGTACAATTATTAAATCAGTAAAGAGAAACATAGTTTAATTTACAGAGTGTCGAAACGATACTGTTTATGATTGCTGAAACAGAAAATGAAGTTTATTGATGTTATTTGAAGCTGGAGTGATTGAAGCCTCGTGATGTCATTATATTAGGAGAACGGAGACCAGGATAGTCTGGGGGTGTTGGGGGTGCTATGGGTGAGTTAAACCTCTCTTGTGACAGGCAATGAGTAGCTACGGTAGTGTAAATATTTAAGGCTGTGCAAGCGGCAGATACAGAGATAATTATCGGGAGCCAAAGAAAGGAAATGGTTAAAGTATCACCTCTGAGAAGTGCGGCCAGGGCCATCGACTTTCATTTCTTGTTAATCCTTCTGTGTTTTTTTAAATTATGTATTGCTTCAGGGATTTTTTTAAGTAAAGAAATTTCCTGGCGGCCTACTAATTCAGGAAGGAAGGAAAAGGAGATAAATCAGAAAGGCTGTATGAGATAGGGTGGTGAGAGTAAGCTCTGGTTTCAGTCATAGTGTTAACCGCAAGTGGCCTGACAGTCAGATTACTTACCCTTCAAAGCTTCTGGCTTCTCATTTATAAAGAGTCTAATAATGAATTTCTGTACTCCTAGGTGGTCGTGCGGATTAAATGAGATAATGCATGTAAAGCTCTTACACAATACCTGGCATGTAGTAATAATAAATACCACCTATTACTATAGAATCATATTCAAGAAATATAATTAATCATGTAACACACTTCCATTTCACTTAAAAAGTTGATAAAAGGGAGAAAGAAAAAGGGAGAGACGAGGTAGGAAAACATTTTTAGTGGTGGAATAACAAAGAAAGAACTTTTTTAGTGCTGAAGGTGGAGTAAAGGACTCAAAGAGGAATTAAGGGAAGCGAAGGAAGAAAAGAGAAACAAGTAGAGGGAACAGTAATAGGTTCTGAGAAGACATCAAAGATAAACTACTTCTTGTTGTGCTTGTCATTCATCATAAGATAGAGAACATAAGAATGGGAAATGCTTACTAGTTCCCCTCTAACGTATTTAAGGGGACTATGTTAAGTATGGTGAGGAAGACAAAGAAAAAAAATACAGGCAACTTTCAGAACTTACAGTCCACTTGGGGTATTTAAGACGTAAATGCCTGAAAAGTTAAGTAACAGAGCCAGCAGTGAGTGATGCAGTGCTAAACCAGAAAGGGAGAGGAAAGTGTAGGTGTGCTGCTTTTCTCCGTTTACAAGGTGGAGCTCAGTAAATACTGTCTAAAACTAAAGGCTCAGTGAGCAAGGCCACCTCAACAATCTAGGTCAGGTTCGTGAATAGATGAAACGATAATTCATCCTTAGTTCAGAAAAAAAATTGCTTTTACTTTGATTTGCTCCTAAAGCAGCTGATAAGCAGAGCAGCCTTGCAAAGAATGTACATGAAATAAGGATACAAGTAGGTGAACATATAACTTCACATTACTTCCTTCAAATATTTTGGAAGCAGCCCTGGCTGTTGTAGCTCAGTGGATTGAGTGCGGGCCTTCAAACCAAATGATCCCTGGTTCGATTCTCAGTCAGGGCACATGCCTGGGTTGCAGGCCAGGTCCCCACTTGGGGATGTGTGAGAGGCAACCACACATTGATGTTTCTCTCCCCTCTTTCTCCTTCCCTTCCCCTCTCTAAAAAAAAAAGTAGGTAAAATATTTTTTAAAAAATTTGGAAGCATGTCCAAAGTTTGAAGGTCTTGGTAGCCCTCCAGAGTGAAATATCCATCAAGTTGGAGAAATCCAGGGCTTGGGCACACTATGTTTTAGGCCCCAGATATGTTGGTACACAAAGCCAACTTTACTGCCAGGTGAGACAGTAACTCTGCTACCCAACAAGCCGCATTATTCAGACCTGTTCCTTGGGTTCAGGACCACAAGTCCTTCTGTGCAGCAGTGGGCCATTCAGTCCACAGTGGCTCTGGCACTGCAGAGTGGACCGTGTGTGGGGGAGGTCTGGCCAAGGCTTATCTTACTGTCTCAGTTAAGATGCTTTCAGCAATAGGGAAAAGGGAAGATCAGCTCAAAGTAGTAACCCCGCCCCCCAAATACTCTGACTCAGAAATTGAGATGATGCAAAATAGAGACATGTACAGGTGTGGTTACTTCACAGACCCAAGGATGTTATCAAGGACCTAGGTTAGGTTCTCTCTGTCTTTTTATCCTGTCATCCTTGGCAACTAGGAAAATGGCTGCCATGACTACAAATGTCACATGCAAACAAAACCATCTAGTAGGGGAAAACAAGACTCTTTCCTGTGCATCTCATTTTACAAATTCTTTTCTTTTTAAAGCTTTTATTTATTTATTTATTTTCTAGAGAGGGAGAAGGAAGGGAGAAAAGTGGGGAGAGAAACATCAATGTGTGGTTGCCTCTAGTGCACCCTGCACTGAGGACCTGGCCCGCAGCCCAGGCACGTGCCCTGCCTGGGAATCTAACCGATGACTCTTTGGTTCGCAGGCTGGCACTCAATTCACTGAACCACACCAGCCAGGGCTGCATCTTGTTTTAAAATAAAACTTTTTCAGAAGGCTCTTGTCCCTCTTTTGCCCTTCCCCCACCACACCCACAAAAAAAGGAAAAACAAAAAAACACTTTGCATGTCTGGCTAGCCAGAACTGAGTCACATGTACACCCTTAGCCAGTTGCTGGCAAGGATTGACGTAGAGCACTCGTAGAGAACCCCTTGAGACATGTGATTTGGGGTAATTAGCTGAATAAAATCCTATTCTGATGTCAGGGAAGAAGAGGAGAGTAAATGGCTGTGTGTTGGCAATAATATTACCTGATTAAATCAAGAAATTAAAGTTTAAAGACATTATTTAAAGTTATACAGGTAAATTCAGTCAAGATCAAATTGGTAAAGTGGAACATCCACCCTTCTGCCTTAAATTTCATTAAATGACAGGTTGTATATTTTAAGTAAGTTCATGTCAGTACAGAAAAGAGAACACCATCATCCTACTAAGATGTCTAAAATATAGAAAGCAAACATAAGAAACAAATAATATAACTGCTTGCATCCAAGAAAATCCAAGAGAATCTGGAGGGAACTTAGAACAAATGTTTTCTAGGTAAAAGAACAACAAATAAAAATTAATGATAATCCTTTTTAATGGCAACAGCCAATTAGAAACATAACGTAATTTCAAAATATATCACAAAATACAAATGTAAATAAAAATTAAAAGTCAAAAAGAAGATCCAGGTAAAAGATATCTGTTAACTAAAAGGCTATTGTAAAAACAGCAATCATTCTGAAGTTAATCTATTAATGCAGTGGAATTCCAATCAAAATCTCAACATGGAATTTGACAAATAGATGCTAAACTTCTTTTAGAAGCATGAATACAACCTTAAAGAAGAATGAGGATGAACTTTCCCTATCAGATACCAAGATTTAAAACCACGTTTTAAAAAATTAAAACAATGTGGGGCCAGCATAGGGATGGACAGTTCTACTAATTGGAATGTCGTAGAGAGCCCAGAGGCACACCCAGGCACACGCAGAAACTTCATAAGGGACAGGTGGCAATCAGTGGGGACGGGGTGGCCTGTGAAATAAATGCTGGCACAGTTGGCTGTCCCTGAGGGAAAATTAAATTAGATCTTTATCTCATACCATATACAAAAATAAAGTGTACGTGTGGGAGTATGAGACAATCTCTGTGGCCCCTTATAAAAAGGACATAAAGGAAAAGGTTGATGTCTGCATTAAAATTTAAAACTTGTGAGTAAACAGACACCATAAACAAGATTAAAAGACAGGTTACAGACTCAGGGAAGTTATTTCAGGGAAGATATTTGCAACCCCATGTAAGAGACAAAGGATCAGTATCTAGAATACATCAGATTTATTACATGATGTTTTTAGTACACTTACCTCACTTGGTTGATATCATGTTTTACTTGTTGGTCATTTCCTATTCTTCCTTCTTCCCTCTTGCCAAACACCAGAGATGTAAGCTTCCAATAGTCAGGACGTTAGCACACTACCCGATGATTTGAGAAGGGAAAGAAAGAGACATACTCAGATTCACATCATAACTTTTCTTTTTAATGGATCTCAAGATCAGTTTAAAAACATATGATTTCTTGACCTCACGTATATCTTATTTACTGGAGTATAGTATACAAGGAGTAAAAAGATTCTAATATTTTAAATTTGATTATACAGTCATGAATAATTTCCAGTTGGTGAACAGGAGGAGGAAGAGCACCCTAGAAAAATAGTATAGATGCATTGGTTGAGACTTGCCAGCAAAAATGAAAGGAGCTGGTGATTAAGAACAAAAACAAAGTCAAAGCCTGTGGGGGTAGTGTGTGCTTACATCCCAAATAAGCAAAGAGTCAAGAAGTATATCCGTAATACCTGTAAGAACTTGTAAACTTCTATTTTGGGAAAAGAACAATAGCAAAAATGGGTAGGTCTGCTGCTCATAGAAAATACATAGAAAGACTCACGCTGGTTGAGAACCAGGCCAAATAGTCATCATTTAGGTTTGTTATAGAAGGACGTCCTGCTATGGCACTGAAAAACAGTCCATCCAGACAGACAAAATGACAGCCCGCCTGAGCTGTGTGTGTATGCACACAGGTGAAGGTTTGCGTGTGTTTATGCGCACAGGCAAGGTTTGTGTGTTTTCACTGGACAGAGAGCCCCACGTTTCCTTTTTTTTAAGTCCTCACCCGAGAAGATAGAGGGGAAGGGAAACGGGGGAAGAAACATCAATCAGTTGCCTCTTGCATGCCCCCCAGCCTGGGATCGAACCCACAGCCTAGGCATGTACCCTGACCAGGAATTGAACCTGCCACCTTTCAGCGTATGGACAGCACTCCAACCAGCTGAGCCATGCTGGCCAGGGCCCCCGCAAGCCTTCCACCTGCTCTTTACAGGCTCTTGAATGTGTGTCCCCAGCTCTAAGGACCACTAGCCTCCTCCCACACCCCAAGCCTCAAAAGTTAAAATTTTCAAGGAGCTAAAGGATATGATGGTCCTTTTGGGAAAAGTTCCTTGGAAGAAGTAGAACTTGATCTGCTTGTGAAAAATGGGTAGCAGTTTAGTAATCAGGGAGAAGAAGCCGGTCCAAGTGAGACAGTTATACACACAGATAGTGAAGAGGAGGGAAAGTGAACAAAAGTTACTTTAGGGGCAGAAATAAATCGATATTTCTCTAACAAAGTGCTTGTACATTGCTATTTATAATAATTCCTTCTACTTCTAAAAATAGCCTATTTTCTAATTTTTTAAAAAATGTTTTACTACTTCTCAAGAATCTTTCCTCCATTCTCACCCATTTCATTCTCACCATGTCTCACCATTGAAAGAGTAGATAAAGCAGTAAGTTTGTAATCCCAGCTCCCACTACCCCAACAGCTTTACTTCTCCACATCCCTGAGTGTTACAGTATTTTCGCCCATCCGAATTGCCTTATCTTCTTACACATACCCGCTGTTGTTTCAGCCCAAAGTTAACCTTTCAAGGCCCCGTTGCACTCACTCACGCTCTCGGTCCCGCCTCTGTGTCCTGGGCTAGTTACCGGTCCATCTGCACAGTGATGTCTGGACGTGCATCCCCGCTCTTTTGCACTGCGCTTCCTGGCGTAGCCCCGTCACTCTGCGGAGAGTTCCCAGAAGACAGAAATTGCTCCCCCTTGTCGCCTTCAGACTTTACATACTATCTTACACACGCTGAGTTCTTTGATAAACCTCTGTAAAATTAACAGTTTATTTAAATTTATACTCATAATCTGTTGAGTTGAAAAAGTATGTAGATTTTGGTATTTAAGAGACCCTTTGACTTTTAAAACCATAATGTTGTTATCTTTATTTTTGAAGTGATTCCAAATGTTTTATCATATTCCACAATGCCTGTAAGTTGTAAATTTAACATTTAAATCATGGTGAGCTTTCTGTACACCCTGTCAGTTTGTTTTCAGGGAGTCAGAAGATGGATGGAACCAGGATTAAGAACTGAGCTGTGTGCCCTGACCAGTGGGGGCTCAGGTGGCCGGGTGTCATTCCTCCAGCTCAATTCCTGGTCAGGGCACACACCTGGGTTGCGGGTTCGGTCCCAGTCCGGTGCATATGACACGCAACTAATCAATGTTTCTCCCGCACATGGATGTTTCTCAACCTGTCTTTCTCTCTCCCGTCCCCTCTCTCTAATATTAAATAAATAAAATCTTTAAAAAGGAATTGAGCTATATAGAAATGAGAGATTTAATCGGTGTTCATAGCTCTTTGACTATCTTGTAAAACTCTCATGGGCTTTCTAGTTTGCATATAGTACATTAAAATGTATAAAAGTTATTAAAATGTAAGATGTCAAAACACTGATTTTAATATTTTGTGTCAATATATTTTGTAAGTTATGAAGTACCATATAAACACAAAATAGTATTGATATTGTAACATCTCTCTAGAGAGTTTATTCATATCAAATTATTAAGCAAGAAATTCTTTAAACTATAGATAGTTTGTGGTAAGATGTAACTCCAAGGATGCTTATTTCGTTACCTGGTAAGTTATGTCTGTGACCTGGAACCCTGTGCCTGATGTAGACAGCATCTTCCAAAGTAGGAGACACTATCAGTGGCCGCATGTCAGGAAGAGAAAGGTTTGTGATAAATAGGTTGCATAGTAGGTCCCCTTCTTGGAGATCCATGTGTGCTTTGGCCAATTAAAGGCTCATAGAATTGCTGCAGTAAAGAAATCTGTCTCACCTCGTGTAACCCATCGTTTCCAGCACTCAACACAGCGCGGCATGCTGTTTTCCCGGCACATCTATTAATATCCTGCAGAACAATGTTCTTTTAGAATACCAATCGGGGAACTGCTAGTCTAAAGTAATTACTTCTTCCAGTTAAATAAATAGTCCATTTTCTCAGACCATTTGTTTCTTACATAATTTTCTCCAGCTAATGAAATCATGTTGGATTTTTCCCAAATCTATACCCATTAGACAGGCACCCTCCAAGGGAGAAGTAACTCAGCTTTTCCATTTATCTTCCAGGCATTTGTAGAATGTACCCAATTGAATACTTACTTTTTTACTAACAATAGTTTTATGACCTAGAGCTATTTCTTTTCTCTCCATTATTGCCTCTATCTGAAATAACTAGGTGTTAACATGCTTTTTCAAAGTATGATAAATACATTTATGTGTGTGTGTGTGTGTGTTTTAGTGGCAGAGCATTTAAAGGTACTCTACACACACATTTGTACAAACATGTGTGTCGTGTACTTTTAAATGCTCTGCCATATTGGGCGTAGGTGGGAGATATTTGATAAATGTGAGGATCTACCAGCCTTGTGGCAAATAGTCATGGGGAATAATCTTACTAAATGCGCAATACTAAAACTGGTTAGTCAATAAAATATTTGTCTGAACTTTAAGGGTTGTGCTGTTTTTATGTAGAAATATGATCTCATTTTTTCCACTGTTCTCTAGTTGATACACCAAAATCGACAAGCTATCTTGAATCAGTTTGCAGCAAATGCTCCTGTGGGCATCAGTATGCGGTCAGGCATGCAGCAGCAAATGACTCCTCAGGTAATGTGAGAAAACCAGACATTGTGAATAATTTGCCCACCCACGCCATGTTTCCCTAAGGCGTTGACCTGAGCATCTTTGAAATGGTTGGTGAGCTGATACTGTAATGATGTTTATAAGTGTAGCTCTCTTCCAGAATGAATTTATAATGAACTTGTGCTATCCCTTACTGATACTTGCTCAAAAGCCGAGGGTTCTCTGTTTTGTTCTTTGTCATTATTGTCACTGCTATTAGATACCTGCTGACTAAGTAGAAAGCTCTCACTGCCGTGCTAAATAGTGCTGGTAATGAGAATCCTAAGATATGAGACTGTGTGAAAGGTACCTGAAACCTGACCGAAACCTGATCCCAACCCCGTCACATTGCTGAGTTATCTTAACTATCTTGTGTTCTCAGCCCAGTCTGAGCATCAGCATTTTCTATTTTTTATTTATTTGAACGATCCTGTATATGGACCTAGAGCCACTGGAACTTTAAAGATAAACAGAACTGGTAGCCTGCTAAGTGTTAGTTATCACTTCCCACTTAACTTCCAACTTCTACATAGTTTAATATTTTTGCTTCAACCACTTTCTTATGTTGGTAGGTGAAGGGTTTTAAACGGTATTCAGACAAAACTCTTCTTTTCTCTGTAAAATGGGCCTAAATGGATTTGGGGCAGATATGGAAAGCTAACACTAAACCAAAAGGATAAACACTGACAGAAATGGCTGGTGACAGCAGATGCCGGCATCTTCGTGGCTCCAGATTTGGGTTTCCATGTCCCACAGATCTCAGCGGCTAGCTCACACAAGGGTAATTAGATTACAAGGAAACAAAGACCCTACTTTGGAATTCAGATAAAGATGATTTCTATCAGAAAGGCATATGTCACGGTTCCTTCTCGACTGGACAATTATCTAGTTGGCAAGTTTAATTTTAATGGAGCCATATGCTTTAATTGGGTCCTCAGTCTGCACTGATGTTTTCTGAGGACGTCTTCATTGACATACCAGGCCGCTTTTCAAAGTAGACCGAAAGGTGATTTCAGCCTAACTTTGCCACTTCTTTCTTTATTCATAGTACTATAGCTATTAAAGCTCTTTCTTTATTCATAGTATTATGGCTATTAAAACTCTTCGTTTGTTCATAGTAGTATAGCTGTTAAAACTCTTAATGCCTAGAGTAGTCTCGTACTGCAACAATGATATAAAACAGCCAGTTCCATTTACTTTTGTTCATTATTTTATTTCTAATTATTTTCTTTTTAAGTGATTATTTATTTGTCATTGGATCTTGGATTTCTGATTTTCTCTTTTTAATGGTATTTGTAGGTTTTTCTAATTATAAAGATAATACATGTTCAATATAGATAATTTGGAAAATACTGAAAAGTATATAGGAAAAACATTAAAATCACCTATAATCACATTTTGTTCATTTAAGTAAAGTGGAATAAATGATTTCAGTGGGAAAAGGGGGAAACTGTAAGTTTTTTGGAAATGGAAAAGAAAAAAAGCCTCCTAACAACCCAACATCAGATGAGATGGAAATCATCAAGCACATTTTCTTCCTCTTCTTTATGGTTTTCATGTTTCTTCTAATGGTTTTCTATTACCTGTGTTATAATACTACTAATCATGTATACTTTCTTTGATGTTTCTCAAGTTCTGTGTGACTTTGTGAGAATTTGCATTTAACCCACTTCAGTGGCCATAAATACTGCTTTACCATTTCTCAACGACCTTTCATCTATAAAATGTACTTAATTCATTTTCTCTCCTGCTATTATTACATAAGAGGTTTTTGTTCCTTTCAGTTTTATTTTCCTTCGTACACTGATAATTGCTACGCATTTTGTTGCCCCAAGCTAGTAGACCTTATTCTGTAAGCTTTCCAAGATAGGTAGAGAGCATACTGATGTCAGTAACTGAGGGGTTTGCTCCTCCTTCGCAGCCACCCCTGAATGCCCAGATGCTGGCACAGCGCCAGCGGGAGCTGTACAGCCAACAGCACCGACAGAGGCAGCTCATACAGCAGCAAAGAGCCATGCTCATGAGGCAGCAAAGCTTCGGGAACAACCTCCCTCCCTCGTCTGGACTGCCAGTTCAAATGGGGAACCCCCGTCTTCCTCAGGGTGCTCCGCAGCAGTTTCCCTACCCACCAAACTATGGTACAAATCCAGGAACCCCACCCGCTTCTACCAGCCCGTTTTCCCAACTGGCAGCAAACCCCGAGGCCGCCTTGGCCACCCGCAGCAACATGGTGAACAGAGGCCTGGCAGGGAACATGGGAGGACAGTTTGGCACTGGAATCAGTCCTCAGATGCAGCAGAATGTCTTCCAGTATCCAGGATCAGGTATGAGGGCTACAGCATTGTTGCTTTTGTAAGTACTGCATGCAGCTCTGTCTCTCTTCACATGTATTTCCGTTCAGTGACAGTGAAGCGGGTGCTAAGGAAGGACACTCACCAGGGAGTCAGGAGGACCAGCCTCCAGACTCACCTTTCACCACTAAATGCTGGAATGGTTTGAGGTTTATATCTCTCTTTGATAGACAAGATTATTGTTTTAATTCTCACCCAAGGCTATGTTTAATGATTTTTATAAAAAGAGGCAGGCGGAGAGAGAGAGAAACATTGACCGGTTGCCCCCGCATACACACCCCAACCAGGGATCACACCTGCAACGTAGGTATGTGCCCCGACTGGGAATCTAACCTGCAGCCTTTTGGTATTCAGGACAGTGCTCCAACCAGCAGAGCCACCTGGCCAGGGCACTAGATTAGAGGATCTATATGTACCCATCTGCAAAGCATATTCTCTTACTTTCTTTCTCTTGTGGATCCCTATAAGAATCTAATGAAAGATTACTCCAGACAGTGGGTTTAAATACATGAACTCAAAATTTGAATACAGTTTTTTATTATTTTGGAAATTCTGATAGTTTACATAAGGATAATCAACCATCACAAAGTATCTCAAACTTCTCATTAGTATCACCACTCTTAGCTGCTTAGGTTTTAAGATATTCTTGCAATATTAGGCAACTTTCTGGCTTCCAAAAGGTTTTTTCTTTTTAATCTCTCATTTGCACTGTCTCTTTTCCATTCTCTTTATCCTAGGTGACACCTTTTTTATTTCTTTCACTTTTGAGATTCTGGTAGATAGTGGCAATAAAGCACATTTAATTAATCCACCATGTTTAGTCAAACTTTGATGCAAAATTAATGGCAAGTTCCTGAAAAAATTAAAATGAATTCCTCGATTTTGTAAGTGAAAGAAAAAGTAAATTTTAAGGCTGCTTTAAATATGAATATCAACAAGCAGGCTGCTGTCTCACTTGAGTAAAACGGTGAAGTTACATAGAGATTCTTGACATGGCAATATGCTTATCAACTCTGACAGCCCGATTACATTAGACTTTTCATTGTTACAGCAGCAAGTGCTAAAATCCTCTGACTGTTAAATTAAGTGTCTAGTATCGAAGAGCACCAGAATTCTCTAAGACTTTTTAATCAAAACTATGCAACTTCAGTTCCTCTGTCCTCAAGACAATGAAGTCATCTTTGGCTCGGTTTTATCTCTGACACTGTCTGTGTGGGCCACAAAAGGATTATAAATCCATATTTTCATTAGAACATTGAACAGGAGTGGCCTTCAAAAGAGTTTTATTTCTTATGATTTCCATATGCAAAGAATTTGACACAGCTTTTTCACTTTATTGTAGCTTGCAGAAGTACTTCCTCCAACATTAGAGTCTTCTATAATTATCTATTTACCCATTCCTATTCTAAAATGGCAACCTTAGCCCAAACAGCAAATAGTCTTGGCTTTCATGATATTAATTGCAGAGCTTTAAATCAAAAGATTGATCTCATTCACGGGTGGGCAGGAGGACTAACTACAAGTAAGCCAAACATTAATGAATTGCCCAAGGATTTTTTTCTCTTATAAAAATAGTACTTTTTTCCATTTTCAGTCATGCTCTTTAACACCTCTTCTCTGGAAACTTAAGAAAGAAAAACTTCCTATCCAGCTTCAGTTCTTTGACAAAGCCACCTGGAAAGGCAGTGCTTCACAGTCCCAGTTCCGTTGAAGTTGACAAGATGTCTCTCAGGGTTGTGGGTCTAGCCTTTAGTCTCTTGCAGGTCAATATATAGAACACAGTAATCGAAGTAATGAGTGGGTGGACCTTCCGCCCTCACCAGGCCGTGGAACCGGATGTGTTGCCACCCACCACAGATGCTTGATCTGGTACCCGGATTTTTCTTCCAGCCCAGCCTTTGATTGACAAAAAATACTTTTCACAAAATAAGAATTTTTCTTTGATAAAGCCAGCAGTCAGCCCTAGCTGGTATGGTTCAGTGGATTGAGTGCCAGCCTGTGAATCAAAGGGTCATGCTTGTTCGATTCCCAGTCAGGGCACATGCCTGGGTTGAGGTCCAGGTCTCTGGTGGGGGACGTGCAAGAGGCAACCACACATTGATGTTCCTCTCCCTCTCTTTCTACCTCCCTACTCCTCTCTCTGAAAATAAATAAATAAAATCTTTTTTAAAAATCCAGCAGTCATACTCCAAACAAAACCCAGAAACTGGGTACAGTGGAGAGAGTAGTATTTCCATCCAGTCACAGACTGAAATGAAATGGCAGAACTTGAAGTTCCTCCCTAAACTGCTTTAAAAAAAAATAAGGGGCCCTGGCTGGTGTGGCCTGTGGATTGAGTGTCAGCCTGCAAACTGCAGGGTCGCCGGTTCCATTCTCAGTCGGGGCACATGCCTGAGCTGTGGGCCAGGTCCCCAAGTAGGGGCATGTGAGAGGCAATCATTTGATGTTGCCAGTGTGAGGAAGACACAAGTGTTTTTTAAGGATCACAGCCAAAATAGTTGAAATTTAAAATTAGAATTAATGCAAAAACAATCAACATATATCAAGATGGTTAACATGATGAGGGAAAAAACCCACCCTTTAGAGTCATAAATAGAAAACTTCTTTTCTCTATTCTAAGTTAAAATTATTTGCCAGACATTAAACTATATATGGAGGAGGCAGCAGGAAAATAGGTAGCTTTGTTTATATAATCTTTATGCAAAAAGGTAGTTAGACATTGAGTGAAAGATAAAAAGCCTTATAAAGTCTATGGTTGTCTCAACTTTCACAGCAAATTTAATATTATAGCCTATAAATAAACAAGTGAATAAATTAGCTATATCTCCAACCAGATTAACCAAACAAAAAAAGAGAAATGTCATTATATTAACAATGACAGAATACAGAATATTATACAGGTATATGCAATTATGTTTATAAACAGACATTAAGAACATAAAATGTGCATGACATAACAATAAGGGAAAGAAACAACACAATTATCAAAGACTTTATGGAGGAAGGTTTGTAGGAATTATACTAAATTATAGGTAATCAAATGATGACACTCTTTTATTCTGCCCCTGTGCAACTTCCTCTACCTCAAAGTGTTTAACCCTGAAGTGTATTTATCAGGAGAAAAAGAGTACAAAGTGCTAATATAATAGAAAACATAAACAGAAATCCATTTTACATTTTAAAATTATTATAGACTTGGACTTTTGGCCAAGATGGAGTAACAGGGACCAGATTTATTCTCTCCAAAGCAAACAAATTATCAAAGTACTACATTAAATAAAGTACAGTTCTCGAAATTGTCCAGACCACGCACAGGGAGGGGAAGAAGTGGTTTCCCTGAGTTGAGCAGTAGATCTGGGCACAGTACCAGAGAAGAGAGAACCCCACAGAGAGAGAACTGTGGGGATCTGCAGAGGATCCCACTTAGGGCTTCAGCTGAGTGCTGGTGTGTGTGTGTGTGTGTGTGTGTGTGCATGTGTGTGTGCATGTGTGTGCATGCGCACGCATGCTCACACACATGCAAACCAAGGCAGAGGAAAACCGCCTGAAAAGATTAGAGGCAACAGTCTTTAAAGTTCACACAGAGCCACCTCCTCTTCCCACCAACCAGAATAGCAAACTCATAATTCATGGGGTGTCAAGCAGAAGACTCAGAAGGGCTTTGCCTCATTAATAAACAGGACTGAACTATGTCTGCTCTTGTCTCTTTAGGAGAAACATCCAAAAGAGTTAAACCCTTTTTCATGTAACCTAACCATGACCCCAACAAATGTCAAAAGTATTTTAAAGGATTTTTTAAATTGAGCACCTAACAAGGCAAAATTCACAATCTTTGGAGTCATTCTTTAAATTACCAGGCTAGCAAAGAAGCAAGAAGATACAACCAGTAATGTGAAGAAAAATCAGTCCATCAAAACCAACCCAGAAATTACACAGGTGATGACAGAATTAGTAACAGAGATGTTAAGACAGTTATAAATTTTACATTTATTCTTTATGTTCAAGAAGTTACAGGAAAGCTTGAACGTGTTAAGTAAAGGTATGAAAGGTATTTAAAAAATCCAGAAATCACCCTCTCAGATGAATACTACAATGAAACATATCCTGGAGGGGATAGGAAGCAGACTAGACATTAGAAAAGAAAAATTAGTGAACTTGAAGATACAGCACTGAAAATCAGAAAAACAAGATCGAAAAGATGGTAATTCACTTCAAATTGATCTTATAGTTCAATGCAGCCCCTATCAAAAAGCCACATGCTTTTTGGAGAAATTGACAAGCTTCTCCTAAAATTTATACAGAAATCCAAGACAGTTTTGAGAAGGAAGAGCAAAGTTGGATGACTACCAGATTCAGAAGTCTCCATAAAGCCGTAACAATCAAGACAGTGTGGTATTAGGACAGGTGTAGACATATGGATCCCTGCGACAGATTTTTATGGTCAACTGAGTTTTTTAAATTTATTTATTGATTTGAAAGAGAAGGGAAGGAAGAGAGACAGAGAGGGAGAAACATTGATTTGTTGTCTGTTTATTCATGCATTCATTGGTTGCTTCTTGTGTATGCCCTGGCCAGAGATCGAGCCCACAACCTTAGTGAATCGGGATGACACTCTAACCAACTGAGCTCCCTGGCTAGAGCTGATCGATTGATTTTCAGTAGTTTAATCAGTAACTGTCCTGAGTAAAAAGGAATGAACTACTGATAGCAGCTACAGAATGGTGGAACCTAAAAAAAAATCGTACGCTTAGTTAAAGAAGCCAGACACAAAACACCTCATACGCTTACAGTTATTACGTTTCCGAAAAGGGGCAGAATTGTAGAGATGGGAAGCAGAGCAGTGGCTGCCGTAGGCTAGAGGTGGACGCGGGGCTTGACTGCAAGCAGGCACAGCAAATGGGGGATGATGAAAATGTATAAACTGGATTATGGCGATGGGTGCACACCTCAGTTAGGTTATTTAAAAACATTGGGTTGTGCAGTTCAGTGGGTGGATTTGATGCTGTGTAGATTATATCTCAATGAAGGAAAAAAGGGAGGAAGGAAGAAGAGCCCACAAAGATGAGTGAGGAGGAGTGGCGAGCAAGACTCCATTTTTTCATTTCACATGTGGGTTGTTCGTGTCTCTCCTTTTTCAGCTTACCTTTATTATACAAGGTATCTGTCATGTATGTTCATATGTTTTTTATACTTAAAAATTCATGCAAGCAAAAATAGAGGAGAAAAAGTTCACATGTAATCCTGGTGTGCAAATCAGTATCTTTAGAAAGCATTCTTCCAAACTTATTTTATATGTTTATCTGTCTGTTTACACTGAAATTCCCTGCCTTACTTTTAAGGGACAGAAATGTTTTCTCTACCCTGTTGATTAGGAACATTTCTAAAGATCCTTGTGGCTTAATAAATTTATAGTGTATTCATATAAATTGTGTTAATTTGCAGGAATGGTTCCCCAAGGTGAGGCCAACTTTGCCCCGTCTCTGAGCCCTGGGAGCTCCATGGTGCCGATGCCGATCCCTCCTCCTCAGAGCTCTCTGCTCCAGCAGACTCCGCCTGCTTCTGGGTACCAGTCACCAGACATGAAGGCCTGGCAGCAAGGAGCAATGGGAAACAAGTAAGGGGCAGTTTGTATGTCCAGGCATCTCCGATACACTGCAGCACATGAGAACAACCATTTCTTCACAGTCTAAATAGAAGACTATTAGCTGCTGCAATTTGCAAATTCAAGGAACTGAATTTTATACTATCAGCAAAGAAAAACAATGACTTTTAAATCCTTTAAATGGTTTTTAAGGCAAATTTGTGTGTTTACAGTAGAGATAAGTAGTCTAGTGGCCCCTGACCTTTTCATACCATCCCCAGCACACCTGAAGAATACAATCAATTCCCATGAGGAACAGAATGCCCCTGGGACAGATGTAAAAATGGGTACTTTAAAAAAAGTTTCTTTATAAAAACACTTAAATATCTCAAAAATTTAAAGCAAGAATGGCTAAATGTTGGAATTTAATAGAGCTGAATTTAGGCAGGTTTTACTCTTCTCAGTACTGTTCAAAGATTTCGCGGCAACAACAAAGGTTTCAAGGCTTCTTGGGTCATTCTGCCTTACCCAGCATTTTGAATCTAGATTTTTGGTGGCCTCATCTTGGCCACTTTGCTCAAAATTATCTCATTAAAGTCATTTCCCTCCCAAATCCTGGCTCCTGAACTTTTCACACATCATTTGGGGTTTTTAAGGGTTTTAATTTGGTTGCGTCTTGGTTCTAATGACAGGGAAGCCATTTGATCTGACAACATAATAAGTAAGGCAGTTAAAGTTGAAAACTCAAGACCATATTCTCTTAAAGTTCACTGAAAGGTGAGGGAGGAAATCTTGCTAGAGAACTCTAGCTCTCAGTGAGGACTGCGTGTAAAAAACTGTGCAACTCTCCATGGGGACTGTGCAAATTAGGTAGAAATGGAGCTGTCTGTATAACTTGCAGGAAGAATTTTAGTCCCCTAATGTGTTCTAACTCGAACTTCCTAAAACCACTGTGGGTTACGCGGTCCGCCATCGCAGTTACTCCCTTGCAGGCACTCTCCGATCCCTGCTCGGCTCTCCCTCTTTCGCACGTGTGCCTAGTGGAGTGCTCCCAGTGAGATCCAGCCGAAACTCATGCCCCATATCCACATGCAGGCATTTCAGTGTGGCTTGAAAAAAACATAGTCATGCTCTGTCTGGGTGGCTCAGTTGGTTGGAGTGTTCCCATACACCAAAATGTCATGGGTTCAATTCCCGGTCAAGGCATATACTTAGGTCGCAGGTTCAGTCCTCAGTTGGGGCACTCATGTGCGCTTGCACACGCTCACTCGCGCTTGCTCCCCCTGCCTCCATCCATCCCTCCCTCCCTCCCTCTCTCAAATCAATAAACATATCCTCGAGTGAGGATTAAAAAACAATCATCATCATGCTGACAAGTCTGTTCCCCTTGATGGATGAATTTGTTAAAAGACTATATACTCTGTTACCTCCTTTCCTCTCATTCCTTGTTGAACCAGTCAGACTTTTCATTCCTACCACTCCACCAGAAGTATTCCTGTCAAGGTCATTAATCTTCTGCAACGCCAACTGCGGTGATCATTGGTAGCACTTGACATATTGGGGCATTTCTGATTTCTTGACACTCTTCATTTGGTTTCTGGAACAACTTTCTCTCTGCAGAAAGGTGACTCCCTTGTTCTTTCAGTTTCTTCCTCTCCCTGACCTCCATTTGAGGACCTCAGAGCTCCTACTGGGTCCTCTTCCCCCCGGCTGCCCCCTTCGTTACACCATCCAGTCTTACTGCCATACTCGCCATCTCCGTGCTGTGACTCCCAAATACAGATCTGCCCGGACTCCTCCCCCGAACGCCATGCTGCACACACAGCTGCCTACTTGACGTCTCCACGCAGAAATCTCATAGAATTCTCAAACAACATGAGGAAAACTGAGGTGACATTCTCCCTAAAACCAGCTCCTCTTCTACTTTTCCCTATTTTGGTAGGCGACTCTATTTTTCCAGGTATTCAGAAGAGCACCTTTTCTCTTTTCCTTACATTCCTGCTTCAAGCATTTTCCATCAGCAAATCATGTCAGCTTCCTAGCAGCTCTCACTCGTCACCTGTCCCACATGCACACTTTGGTGCACGTCACCATCGTCTCTTTCCTGGACCATGGCAGTAGCCTCCTGTCTCCCTGCGGCCACCCTTGCTCCAGCCACGGCGGAGCTTTAAAAACATAAGACAGCACGCCAGCCTTTCTTCAGCACTCGCCAGCTTACTCAGCCTACGCTATAGGCCTATAAAGCCCCCCTTAATCTTGCTCCTGGACACTTCTCTGACCTCACCTGCTATTCTCATCACTCAGCCTGCCACACTGGCTTCTGTTTATTCTTCTGTTCCTCAGATGTGCCAAGTACATTGCAAACTCAGGACCTTTGCATTTTTAAATCCCTCCGCTGGAATGTTCTTCTGTCAGTAGCCACATGGTTTGCTCTCTCACACTTCAAGTCTCTACTTAAATGTCACCTTGTTAAACATGGATATTGAATGTCACCATAGTAAACTTCCCTGACCATCATGGCTAAACCACCACCATTTCCCACCCCCAGCTCCTTCCTTCTCTTCTCTGGCGCTCAGCACACGACAGATTGTGTGTTAGTCTGTTTATTTATGGCCCGTCTCTCCGACTAAAATACAGGCTTCGTAAGAGCAAGGACTTTGTTTTTGTTTACTTCTGTGTGTCCGTCCTTTAGAAAAGTTAAGCACTTAATACGAGTCTTTGAACAAATGAGCGTACAGATTTCCTTTTCCTACCTAAGTCACTTCTTGAATTCAGATTCAAGTGTGGACTTCACTCTTTGTACTTCAGCAGTTTCTGTGGACTTTGACTTTCCCAAGTCATTTGAGATAGAAAATAATTATCACCAACTTTCCAAACTTTCACACTTGCTTATTTGTTTCACGTGTAGAAGCTTATTGCTCCACGCAGGCGTCATATACTTTGTGACCACGCACTGTCCTGTGGCTCAGGGCCAGGTGTCAGCGGGAGCAGGGGAAAACAGCCACTGCTGTCAAGTTACCCAGAGCCTGTTGGTGACAAGAGCAGAGGGAAGAGAAGTAAAAGATAAAGAACCTTTGAGTAGGAAGATGTGTTCAGAGATAGTATAATATGATTCCTTTTCATTAGCTCTCTGGTGACTAGAGAAATAAAGGGTTAAACCAAATCTGTTTGTACTGGAACTGCTCGGTGTTGCTGTGTAACACTAGTCGGAAGGGAGAGTCCTAGTGCCTATTAGCATATTAAAGGCTAAGAAGGCCTGTTGTTTAACCCTTTGTTTCTCAGACTTATTTGACCAGGAACTCTCCCTGCTTGTCAGTACTGTGAATTTGTGGAACCCACTTTGGGCCAAAGTCTTAATTTTCCCCTCTTCCCCCAAGATTCAGGGGCTGCGGAGTACTGTGATAACTGCCAGGAGGTCAGCCAGAAAAGCAGAGGGAAGGGTCTTTCCCTCATTGGGCCTGCGGTGCCAGCGAGCCCCACAGTCCACCCAGGACCTGGAGCTGAGGCCACAGAAGGGGTTGGTCTTCTTCCCGTGATGGAAGAAGCTAAAATGGAGCTGTTGGCAAGAGCAGTTTGAAAGAACTTAATATATAGTCCCAAATATAAATTTGACGAGAAATGAAATCCCGAGCTTTTCCCTTCAGTATGGTGTCATTGCAGTCCTTGAAGCTTCTGCGTGCATTAACTTACATAAGCCCTGAGTTCCGCAGTGGTGATTTGTGCATCGTTGACAAATGAGCATTGTCTACGGCAGAAATGTCCTCATTAGATAGTGGGCAGTTAGACTAATAGGTTTTTCTCTCTGCTTTAGTTGTGGGGACACTACCTCACAAACCTACACAGTGTGCCGATATTAATGGTTCACAGATGCATTATTGACCATTTCCTGGGCATATAATTTTCTTGGAGCATTTGTGTTTTATAATTACTTGGGGGGAAATTTGCTACTTTTCTTCAGACATGATGAATGGGCTGTTTCTCAGCCTGTTGATGTCAGTATGATTACTTTAATCTGCCAGAAGCTATAAATGTCAGTACATCCGCTTACTTCCCAAGAGCTAACAAGGAATAAGTCATTGACAGGGTAAATAATATTTTTAATTCCCCATAGTTAACATTAAAACAGGTAGCATTTTCCCAGCAGCTTATTGTTTAACAACTGGTGATAATCATAAAACATTTGGTGTTTTTGTAGAACTTTCAAAAGACACAATTCATACATTCTCCTTTAGATGTGTGTATTTGTATCATGTAGAATTTTGTCACCACATACGAAGTTTCAAGTTGTATTTACTTGGAGTTTATCCCATACTCTTCTACCTACTAATAGAAACCGGTTTAACATTTGAAATCTTAGAACCATTTTGATGGTTAAATGGGTAAATATCTGGAAGATTTACTTATATGGAAAACTTCCTTTCTTAATTATTTAGATAATTGGAGCTTATCAACTCTTATACTAGAACAGATAATTGTAACTTTAAATGAGCTATTTTTTGTTATTAAATCCCTGGGGCAGAGTTCAAAATGTGTCTGGATTATACTTAATCCTTATATATTGTAATATGATAAAGCCTATGTGTAACTTAATAATGTGAAAGACTTTCTTTGGAATTCTGTCTAGTAATTAAGAAACGGAGCCCAGTCACATTATCCCCTCGTTCATGATCGGTGGATGTAATCGGGATTGTTTTTGAGTTAACAGTGTATTCAGCCAAGCTGTCCAGAGCCAGCCCACGCCTGCACAGCCAGGAGTGTACAACAACATGAGCATCACCGTGTCCATGGCAGGTGGAAACACCAATGTTCAGAACATGAACCCAATGATGGGCCAGATGCAGATGAGCTCTTTGCAGATGCCAGGAATGAACACTGTGTGCCCTGAGCAGGTAAGTAGCACAACTGACACACTCGCTACACACACACACCCCCCACACCGTACCATACCATGAGCTACTATTCTAAGGAAAGTCAGGTGTGTTCACATTTACTCATCAAAAATAACCACATTTTTTTTATTCTTCCTCATTATCTTTTGATAACTACTGTCCTCTAAGATATAAGATGGAAATTTTGACAGACCGTATAAGATTTTAGTCTCATGATATTTTAATGTTTTAGATTTATTGTAAAATGATACATATAACACATTGGCTTAGAACTTACTCCTTTATATTCTGAACACATTTTCTTCATTTCTCTCTTTCAATTTAACATTTATTTAGTACTCGCTATGCAAAAGATAGCTCCATAGGAGATAATATTAACAAGCTAGGGAGACACAGTATAAACAGAGACTCAGTTGGCTAACAGGACAGAATAGCTGTGTAAGAGACAGACCCCCATGGACCACACAGATTTTGCCAGGTCAGGGGTACATACAGTTAACTACTGAGGGTATGAAGGAAACATCCCAGTTAGGAAAGGCCTTGGGGAAAATTTGCCTAAGGAAATAGAGTGGAAAAGAACAGTGAAGACTGGTTATCACAGCATGATCCAGGCAGGGATAGAAGGTGAAAAGCCTAGTGAATGGTAAAGGGATATTTATTTTACATTAGAGCAGAACTGATATGGTAAGCTTTTTAGGGGTGTTAACGCCCATCTAAATATTTAGAGTTTATCCTGGAGCCTCCTGAAGATTTTTAAAGAGAGAATGACTAAATTCAAAGTGGTATTTAAGAAGATCATTGGGGTAATTCCTTGAAGTTCATTATCATTATCAGCAACCACAAGTAGACTGTGGTGACTAGGCTCTGGCCATGAAACCATAATTTACAACAAGTCTAAAAACATGTGAACACTGGTTACCTTTTCTATAGAAGTTCTTCCTGATACTACTTTTTTTTTAAATCCCTACTCCCCAGGTATTATATAGTAAGCCTAAGGAGGTTAGCAGGGAAAAAACGAACAACTTAGTGATCCACATCGTACAGCAAAATAAAAGAAGTAGATAGGATCATTTCTTGTCCTTATTGTCTTGATCTTATTCAATTATTATTATTTAAGATATTTTATTTATTTATTTTTAGAGAGAGGGGAAGGGAGGGAGAAAGAGGGGAAGAGACAGAAACATGAGTGTGTGGTTGCCTCTCGCACACCCCCAGCTGGGGACCTGGCTGGCAACCCAGGCTTGTGCCCTGACTGGGAATCGAACCAGTGACCCTTTAGTTCGCAGGCCAGCACTCAATCCACTGAGCCATACTGGCCAGGGCAATCTTACTCAATTATTAGAATTATGTACTCTCTACAGTAGATTAGATTAAAACAAAGTAATAAAAAATATAATGAGGTTAAAGAATATTACATTTAAAGTGTATTTCTTATATAGTGGGTCTTGCTTTTTTATTCAATTTGACATTCTCTGCCTTTTCAGTCAAGTGGTTAGCCCATTTACATTTAATGTGATTACTGATGTGGGTGGATGTAAATTTTTTTTTCTTTTTGTCCCATTTCTTGCCTCTTTTTTTTTGTTTGTTTAACTGAATATTTAAATTCATTTTATCTCCTTTTTTTGGCTCTCTATATATACACATATATACATATTGTTTATAATTGTAAACATATGTGTTTAAAACATACATAAATGTTTTTTGATTTTATTGTTGCTTTAGAGTTTATAGTGTACATCTTTACCTTATTATCATCTGCTTTCAAGTGATACTGTATCACCTCATATATAATATAAAAACTTCACAACAGTTTTTCTCCTTCCTGTGCTGTTGGCACTATATATACCATATATTGCTATGTATAATGCACACTTTTTTGCCCAAAATTTTGAGGGAAAAATAAGGATGTGCATTATACATGGGCATAATGATTGCACGCCATGGGTATAATTCCATGTGTAATGAGCACAAAAACCGTGGGTGCACATTATACATGGGGTGTGTTATACACGGCAAAATACGGTATTATGTCTCCATATCCGACAAAATAGTTGTTACTGCCTTTTACTTTAACAGTCGATTATATTTTCTAAAAATTTAAATAAGAAGTCTTTTGTATTTTCCCATGTAGATAGTTCCAGTGCTCTTCATTCCTTCATGTAGACCCACATTTCCGTCTGGTGTCACTTCCTTAGGCCGGAAAGTCTTTCTCTGGCAGTTCTTACGGTTTAGGTCTGCAGGCGATGGACTCTCTCAGCTTCTGTATGTATGAAAAGGTTTTTTGTTTCACCTTCATCTTTGAAAGTTCTCTCTGAATTCCAGGTTGGAAGTTTTAGCTCCTAGTACTCTAACATGCTTTAAATACTACAGCATTTACGATGTGACATCTGCTGTTGTTTAGTCTTTGTCCCTCTGTACCTGACTGATGTTTTCCCCTCCCTGGCCGCTTTTAAGGGTATTGATTTTACCACTGGTTTTAAGCAATTTGATTATGACATGCTTTAATGTGATTTTATTCATGGTTTTTGTGTGTGGTTGGACTTCAGTGAAGTCCGACTTACTGATTTGTGGATGTATAATTTTCATCAAATTTGGAAAGACATCAGTCACCATTTCTTCAAATATCTGTGCTGTCAGCACGCCCACCCCTCCTTTGGAGAATCTAGCTGCACCTGTCGTGGACCCCCTGAGGTTCTCCCACAGCCCACCCATCACCTGGGCCGGGGCTGGGGGCATGGTGTGGGGTCCGCCTTTTTGCCCACTGTGTCTCATTTCAGATAGTCAGGCACATTGATCTTTTCTTTTGCAATGTCTGACCTTTTCATTTTACCCGGTATATTTTTCATCTCAGACAGTGCTATTTTTGCCTTTAGAAGTTCAGTTTGGACCTTCTTTATGTCTCCCATATCTCTAACACATTCAGTCTTTCCTCTCTCTTCTCGAACATGTGGGATGTGGTTATTATAACAACTGTCTTGACATTCTTACCTATCAGTTCCCTCATCTGCATCTCTTTGGCGTTGGTTTCAACTGATTGACTTTTCATTATGCATCATATTTTTCTGCTACTTTGCATGCCTGATATGTTTTATTGAATGCTAGACATATGAGTTTTACCTTGTTGATACTCCTATAAATATTCTTAAGCTTTGTTTTGGGAAGTGGTTAAATGATTTGAAAACAATTCGATCCTTTCAGATCTTTTTTCTTTTGTGGGAACAGAGCAGCATGTATTGTAGGGCCAACTGTACCCTACTACACAGGCAAAACCTTTCTAGAATGCTACTTCATACTACATGAATTATGATGCTTTTTTCCACTCTGGCTGGTGAGATCAAGACCTGTTCCCAGCTTTGTGTGATCTTTGGGAATTATTCCATGTAACTCTTTTCAGGTGAATCTCTCTCCGCTTTGGGCAGCTCCCCAACTCCATTAGCTGATGGGCACTGAGCTGTACACTCGAGGGGACCTGCAGATCTTCCACACTCTCCCTCCGTGTAGGTCTCTTCCGCCTGATGTTCTGCCCTGTGAGTTCCAGCCGCCGTGGCCATCTCGGACTGCCAGCTGCATCTCCTGAGCTCAGGACGCCTGCCAGGCTCTGCCTGGGCTCCCTGTCCCCACGCTACAGCCTGGGAGTTCCCTCTAGGCAGTAGGCTGGGGTAATCATAGCACTCGCCTCAATTCTTTCCCAACACTTAGGGATAACTTTCTGTTTTTGCCTTTGCCCGGTGTCTTGACTGCCTTCATTTCATATGTTTTGTCCAATTTTTAGTTGATTCAAGCAGAGGATAAATCTGATCCCTGTTACTGAATCTTGACGGGAAGTGGAAGTCTTTTGCTGATTAACTTTTGTGTGTGTGAATTAACTTATCAAAGTATCATATATAAGGATATACAGAAGTATGCCACTAGATACATTGTTACAGACCGAACACACCTTTATAGCTACCAGCCACATCAGCATCACCAGCACCCAGACGTTCTCTGACTCCTACAAAGGGAACCGCCGTCCTGACTCCAAACAACATAGTCACTTGTTAACCTTTTATTTCTGTTGTCCTTCTGTTCCTTTTCTGTCAGTGAGGTTGTTTTTCATTGAAGAATTAGCGCTTAATCTCAAACAACTAGCTCGTAATTTGGTCTTGTGCTTATCTTTAATAGATAAACGATTCAGCATTGAGACACACAGGCCTCTACTGCAACCAGCTTTCTTCTACTGACCTTCTCAAAACAGAAGCAGATGGAACCCAGGTCAGTAAGAAGGTTCTATGCCCAGAGCTGTCAAGCACACTCTGGAGACACAGGATGCTTTGTGCAGCCTCGTGGTTGAGAGCCTGACCTGGGGAGCCAGACCTGGGTGTGAGTCCTGGCTCTGCTCTTCGAGGCCGTGTCATCTTGGCCGTGTCGGGGAGCTTTGCTGAGCAGCGTGTAACCACCAGAACTAACGGAATGCCTGCTTACAGGACTGTTGAGAGGGTTAAATGAGATAAGCTTTCAGAAGGTTTAATTTAACGTGGCCACTAATTATTTCTTAAGTAAATATAGTGCTCAAATCCATGTGTAACCGCAACACCTCGAAGGATCTCGGTAAATTCAAATAAAACAAAATGTCTGCTATGTACTCTGCCTCCTTTTAGAAGTTTGTTTTAAAACAATACCAAAAGCATGGGTGGCCACTTCCTTATATTAACCTAAATTTAGAAATGTCGGATGTTTTAATTCACTTCAGTAACTTTGGTGTAGTCTTTAGTCTCTTAAGAAATATTTTTAAAAAAATTTTTCAAATACCAGCATTATGCTAAGGTGGTGATACAAAGGAACAGGAGACATGTTTGCCCTTTAGGTGAACTGTGTGAAGAAGTGAGGAAGAGGAGTTAGGGTGTGAAGTGCTTATAAGATTTGCCAGGCACTGTGCTAGGGACTGCGCTTTATCTCATGTAAGCCTCGTGATGACTCCATGAAGGAGGCAGTATTCCTTCCTTTCACAGATGAAGCAACAGCACCCGAGGGGATTTAACTATGTGCCATTCACAGAGCGAGAGGGGGCACAGCTGGGATCCAAACCCAGGTCTTTCTAATGCCAGAGTTCCTGCTCTTTCTGCTGTCCCACTTAGGGCCTGTGAGGGATGAAACACACAGACTTGTGCATGTAAATTGTCACTTAATCACACGACAGGCAAACTCAAGTTTTTGTTACAAGTGAAAGCAGCCATACATGTTAAGCAGAAGAAATTGCTGAGATGGTTAGAAGGGCAATTACACAGGAGATGGGGCTGAGCTGGGCCAGAGGGGTAGTCAGCAAGGCCAAGTGAGGGAGAAAGGTACTCTGCTTGGTCGTTGGAGGCTGGGGTGGGGGTAAACTGGAAAGTCTAGGGATTGGAAGTAGGGGGCACGGAGAAGGGGAAACAGTGATTTCTGAGCATAGTCCTGGAAAACCAAATTCACTGAAGAAAAGTAAAGAAAGGGCTTGTGATAAGAATTCATAGGAATTAAAATTGGTAAAGTAGATTGGCATAAACTTCCAGGGGGCTTGAATGCTAAACCTAGGGATTCAGATTCAGTCCTTCAGATGAAGCTTCATCCCTGAAAGCGAACAGTGATCAGAGCGCCAGATTAGGCTTGGTCTTGAGCGGGGAGGAGGGGAAAGGAGGAGCACTAGGCAGTCAGCTCTGGAGGAGGACGATGAGTTAGGGGGCTCTGTCCCTAGTGTGTACAGTAGGGAATAGGATCTGAGGCCTGCAGGGCTGAAGAGAGGGGATTTTGTGATGGGGGAGATGAAGTCTTCGTTCACTAGAAGGTTTTTTGTTTTTTTAAGATTTTTATTTAGCCCAGGCTGGTGTAGCTCAGTGGATTGAGCACGGGCCTGGGAACCAGAGGCCGCTGGTTCAATACCCAGTCAGGGCACATGGCTGGATTGCAGGCCAGATCCCCAGTGGGAGGCATGCGAGAGGCAACCACACATCGATGTTTCTCTCCCTGTCTTTCTCCTTCCCTTCCCCTCTCTCTAATAAATAAATAAATAAAATCTTTTAAAAAATAAATAAAATGAAATCTTTTAAAAAAAGATTTTTATTTATTTTTAGGAGCAGGGGAGGGAGAAAGACAGGGAGAGAAACATTGACGTGGGAGAGATACATTGATCCGTGGATCAGTTGCCTCTGGCACACCCCCAACCAGAGACCTGGCCCGCAACCCCAGTGTGTGCTCTGACCTGGAGTCGAACCATCAACGTTCTGGTTCGCAGGCCAACACTCAGTCCACTGAGCCACACCAGCCAGGGCACTAGCAGTTTTTTCAAAGTCTCACGCCTACAGATAGGTATACTGGGCAGCTCAACAAGTTAGTTAAAACAAAACCACCAATAAATTTCCTGAGCCCTGAGACAGTATTTGACTTGAAGTAAAAACTGCTGGAAGATCTGAAGAGGTCGGGACTCGGCTCTCACGCCACCCTTCTCACCTGGCAGATCGGAAGCTGCTTTTGCGTCTTGCGTTGCCTGTCTGCGGACGTGTCGCTGTGTTAGGAGTCCTCTGAGGTCTGGTCTAAGGGACCTTGTTTTTAAAGTTCAAAATGGCTGAAATGTGTACTTTTTAAAGTTTGGTTTCATCTTTTCAATTTTTTAAAAATTTCAATACAGACTATCTTTCAATAAAGCGTTATTTTTTAAAGAAGCAGAATTTTCTCTCTAGTTTGATTTTTCATGCCTTTATCTAGAACATTTTTAAGTGTTTGGGGACAGAAACATCCATCTTTTGCTCTGCCCCAGTATTTCATATGTTGAAATATATAAACATGAAATTTTGTTGTTTTTAAAAATCAGTGCCTAAAAGTGCTGTAGTTTGTGCTTAGTGTACATTTTAGTGGCAGAATCTTCTTTCTGTTGTAACCCATCGTGAAATCTCTCTCCGCTCCAGTGTTTTTGTTTCTGTCAAACAGACGGTGGGGACTGAGTTACAAAGAGTTGTAGAGACCAGTGTACAGAACAGGAGAAGAAGAACGAGGAGAGGAGGACTAGGGTGGGATTGGGGGCCAGCTGTACTTGGAGCGCTGGGGTGAGGAGGAGGCAAGGCAAAGGAGCGAATGGGAACGAAACACGGACTAGGGAAGAAGAGGCCTGGAGAGGATAGATGTGGCTCGGGGAGAGGAAGGCCAGCGGGAGCTCTCGAAGGAAAAGTGGGAATGCGGAGGTAAGAGAACGAAGGTCGAGGAGAGCACAGAGAGCTGGTGTGGATTAGGTGCACAAGGAAGAGCCCCAAAGAAAACAACAAGTGGGAGCCTATGGAGGCAAGAAGGAGAATTTGGAAACTGGGGAAAGAGGAGGGTACGAGAGGGAGCCTAAGGAGAGAAATGATGCTAATCTGAGTGGAGATTTAATTCATCCGGCAATAAAAAGCTCAGGGATGCCCGCTTTAGCTGAGAGAGGAGACCGGAGGTGTCGCTGGATCGAGAGGACTGGGGGCCAGACATGCGGTTGGGTCATCAGGACATTTGACATTTGGCCAGTGAAGGTTGATAGAAAACAACTTTTATTCAATTAGGATAAAAAAAAAATGTTTTCAGAAAAGCTGAGTGTAGTTGGAGTGAATTAGTGAAGAATGGCCAAAAACTGCATCACTTACCTAGAATACTCCAGGAACCTATTAAACACAAGTCACAGTTTGCCAAAAACTTGAGACACTTAGTTAGGTGTACTTAGGTGACTGAGGAGGCATCTCCATTCTTGGTCTAGAACATTCACAAGTGTGATAGTGGCCTCCATCAGTTCCACAAATAACTTTTTAATAAGATCGATTGGTGAAGACTAACTTCTGGTTTTGTTTTCCCAGTAGAAAATGCTGGAACTATGCAACTGTAGACCTTTTAAAGGAATAGTATCATTACCGAAATTAGTTAAAGGGAAAATTCACACTGTTCGCAGCTAGTAGTTTGATGTTATTTTTAGCTCCTGTGCTTAAATGGATTGTCTGTCAGGAAAAAGGAGTTAAATATAAAATTGTTCTGCTAATGTTTTGCTGTGATTCTAAAGGCGATACATAAAGAAGCTATGTAATAGTACATTTGGATACTACAGAAACCTTCTGGACATTAACTTTAGTAATGCTAATGTCCTGTTACTGAGTTGTGGTGGTTTTATTTTGCTAATGCTTGATTAAAGCCCTTAATGTTCTAACGTCATATTTTCTATCCTGTTAAAGTCCTCTTTAGAATGCTTTGAAACCAGTTTCCCAAATAACATGTGTGCTTTGTGTTTTTTTTTTAAACCCACCACTGGATACCCAGACTCCTAAACTGGGCTTTTCCCAATCTTGGCAATATTAGCAACAATGCTCACTTTCAGTATTCATGGCAACCCTGTAGGAGGTTTGACCATTCCGATTTTTATTTTATTTTTAAAGTGTGAACTTTCCAGAACCCTGAGCAAAATGAGTGCAGCAATTTTCTTTTTGTAGGACAAGAAGACAGAAGAGTTCTTCTCTGTGGTGACTACAGACTAGAGGAATGCTCTAGTGAGTTTCCACTTCAAGTAGTACCCACTCATAAGCCGGGGGGGCAGATCCTTCCGTCTAAACACATCTTTTATTTGTGTTCCAGCAGGTGCAACAGGTTCAGGTGTTTGCTGACGTCCAGTGTACAGTGAATCTGGTAGGCGGGGACCCTTACCTGAACCAGCCTGGTCCACTGGGAACTCAAAAGCCCACGGCAGGACCACAGACCCCCCAGGCCCAGCAGAAGAGCCTCCTTCAGCAGCTACTGACTGAATAACCACTTTTAACGGAATGTGAAATTTAAATAATAGACATACAGAGATATACAAATATATTATATATTTTTCTGAGATTTTTGATATCTCAATCTGCAGCCATTCTTCAGGTCGTAGCATTTGGAGCAAAAAAAAAAAAAGGAGTCCACTTTTGTTGGGAGATTGAGAGATGTTTTCTTTCTTTGTGAGGCCTTGGATATTGAAAAATAACAAGGCAGAACAGTTGGACAATCTATTTCTTGAGCCAAATTTAATTATTCTTATTTTTGTAATCAGTCATTGGCTTCTTATCTGGATGAAGGCCTTTGGAGGAGAACCAAAACGACAAGTTCCGAGGGGAAGACAAAGTTCCGTTCCGCCTCCGCTGGCTCCATTCCGACCCTGCCAAGGAAGAAGGCCCGGGGGTGCTTTGCCTGTGCCCGTCCACCGAAGGCCCCACGTGTCTCCGAATCAGCAGCCCTTCCTGACCCTGGGCAGCTTCTGCGTACAATCAGCTTCTTCTAGCAGGTCTGTCTCTGCGGGCTTCAAGAGAGTATTTTGCCTCCACGTATCTACCCCTTCTTCTTTTTTAAAAGATGGATTTAAACCAAGATGCCTCCAGGAATGAGGATGAAATGAGTGCATTCACAGAGGAATCCAAAAAGTACAGTTTGGGGAAAATGCAATAATTTTTGATGAGATGGATGAAGGACAAGAAGCAAGTTCTGTCAATTATTGTAGATACAATTTTCTGATTAAATCTGGAAAAAAAAGCAGCCTGTTCTTTCTGCTTTTATTGTATTAACAGCTGAGGTAGCTAAAGTTATTTAAAATAAAATTAAATTTATGATCCAAGTAGCTTATTTTTCCCTTTAAATCTCACTGTAAATATATTTGATTTCTTGTAGAAATTTATTTCCGTCTGTTTAATTTTATGGCTTTATTATTATACTCTTGATTTTTCTATACTTGTGTGTGAAATATAACATTGATTGAATTGCAGTTACATTTGGCTAGTAATATTTCATTATTTTAATAACTGTGACACCGTGTGTGGATTTCCTTTGGGTCCACATGGAAATGCCAGCGGCCAGAAAGTGCTGTCCAGATGAGCCAGAGCACCCTGCCCTGGCGCGTCCCCGGGGCCATCTCACTTGAGAGCAGCACGAGCAGCTCTCCCCGGACGTACACAGGCTACTTCTACGGAGAAATACTAGTGCTCAAAGAAAACCTTCTTACTTTTTTAGATCGACTTTGGGAATTTGAATTTTCATCAGTGCAAATATAAATTTATCCTGCTGTGAGGCTAATTGGTACCATATTTTCCCTTTGTGTCTTGTCACTCTGCCACATCTTGTCTCCTCCTGGCCTGAGCCAAGGACCCAGTGAACTGACTTTCTAGTTCTAGAAGTTCTACTGCAAGGCCAGGAAAGCTTGAGAAAGGTATTGTGGAAGAAGCAAAGGTAGACCCCATCACCCGCCTTTACCTGCACTCCTGGGCCTGTGAACGATGACACCACCTGACGTTGCGCACCAGCTACCTCTGCTTCCGTGGCAGAGCAAAGGCCATAAGCACTGACGGTGGAAGAGGAGCTTGGACTCAGACACCAAGGAAGAAGCCATTTTCCCAGGTCCTCCTTTCTGCATCTCACCACCCCTAGTGACAAGCAACTTCACCGAACCGCATCTGTTCAGAAAGTACACCGAATCAAAGACTGGTGGAAGGGCTCACATGGGTAGCAACTATGAAAGAGAAATAGGACACTCAGTTACAGACATTAACTCTTTTAGTTTTTCAGAAAATGCATCCCTGATTTCATTCATTCCCAGCTTGAAAGCCCAGCCATATTACTCTAGTCCCTACCAAACTGCTCTAGGATGTCGTTCCTGTTCCGTTTGTGACAGTTAGACGTGCAGACTTCAGGAAGTTCACCTTTCACTTCAGCATTCCAGATGAAGTTTCCTGACTCAGTGCTTTTGCATAAGGACCTAGAAAAAAAGTGGTAAGGAGAATTGGAGATGCTCACATCCTCCCCCATCCCAACTGCACCTTAAAGTATGCATGTCACCTTCAAGGTTTTATAATTGCACTGTTTGTTTTATGTATGTACAGATTAAAATTATTGCTACATTTGAGGAAAATAAAATTGCTTGCTTCTATGTAATTCCTGTCATTCCACAGGAAATGCACTTTTCCAGCTACTGAATAGAATTTGTTTAACAACCTCATGGGTTGCCTTTTCATTTACAGGGAAGAAATGAAACCTGCATCCTACAGAAATTGCCAAAGCCCAAAATGACCAACAGGTAATTAAAGGGTAATAAAAGGAAGGCTCTCTGAAGCTGAAGACCCTCCAAGTCACCCTAATATGAACCAGCTCAGTGAAATTTGAGAGGGTCGAAGTGAGGTCATGATAGTGGGCCTTGAGGAAACTCTGACTTTGACCATTTGTCTGGTGATTACGCAGTCAGATCTGGCTGTTTGTTACCCGGGAGATCCGAGCCAGGCGGCACTTCGGGGTCACGAGATACCCTCTTTCTCACAATGATTGGTTTTTATATACTAATGTTTACTATTATGCAGATGTTGAATCTGACTTGTGGAGGCTCCTTTAGTCTGACGGTGCATTTTTTATTAGGCCCTGTGTCTCATTTTTGTGTTTTTAAGGCAGCTTAAATCCACTAATACTTGGCTGAGTAGGGCCTGGGTAAGGGGGGTAAGCAAGTATGCTACTTAGTAAAAGACAGGGAAGGGTGTATATCCCACATACATTCCTACACATAAATACACACGGATTTGATAGCCTTTGACTGAAGTCATATTTATGGGCAACAAAACCTTTTTCTCCCACAGTTGGGATAAGGTAAAAATGATACTTCTCCTAGATGAACCTAACCATTGATTTAAATTTATCCCCAAGTAGTTGTGGGAAGGCCGTTAGAAAAACAAATAGAAACATTTGAGGAAAAGTGAGGTTGATATAGGGAAATTTCATCTTCTTTATGGTTTTGTCTAAGATAGGTCTCGTACTTAGAAACTATCTTCTGGGTCCTGACAAAGAAAAAAAAAGGACAGTTGTCCTGCTTGTACAGGAAGTTGTGCTGATTTCCTCGTTGGCTAACTGATCTTCCCAGAAGAGCAGCTCCACTGGGATGAAGTGAATAATTCAGAGCAAGCTCGAGCCTTGACCACTCCCACATCTCTGAAAAAGATCTTGATGGGTTAACGAAGTCCAGTAATTCTTTGGAGTGGAGAAAACTGCCGAAGGCAGCATTCCTTCATCCAGAACCCTGTCTGCCAGTGCTAACTTAGTTTAGTTTTGTTTTGTTTTTTGATTCATTTATTTTTAGAGAGAGGGGAAGGGGGTGCAAAGAAGAGGGAGAGAAATATCAATTGGTTGCCTCTCACATGTGCCCTAACCAGAGACCAACCCAGGCACATTCCTTCACTGGGAATTGAACCAGCAACCTTTAACTTTGCAGGACGATGCCCAACCCACCGAGCCACACTGGTCAGGGATAGTTTTCTTTATTCTTTTTATTTTTATTGCACAAGAGCTCTTAACAAGATTAAAGAAACACAAAGCTCTGGCCTCCTTCACTCATTTAATACATTTAATTGTTTTTATCCAAGGTAGGAGGTATATGGAAGGATCCAGACAGCAGGGACCCTTCCCTCCCAGAGCTTATATTCACATGGAGGGGACTTACATAGTTATAATCAGAATTGGGTTTGGTGGTATAAAGGAGAGTTAGAAGTAGCTTTGTGAGACCATGTCTGGATCATCAAGGAGGGTTCCCTAGAGGAAGAAATGGCACTTCAAGTGATGTTTGCAGGGTGATGAGGAAAAAGCCAGTGACGAGCAGTCAGAGGAACAGCACATGCAAAGGCCAGGAGACAGGAAGGAGCCCCAGAGAGCTGGGTTTTTAAATTGTTAAGCAATGTTCTTAGGTTCTCATAAACATATTATCAGAATTGTATTAGCTGGTAGACTGGAAAGTAATTCAAATCAGCCTTGGGCCCCAGCAGGAACATGAACTAGGCTTTGGGATCCTCACTTGGAAATTGCGCCAGCCACTAGGGAGGTCTCCTCTGTGACTAGCTCCATCCAGCCAGAAGTACAGCCTTGTATATGTTTTACACAGTCTGTTGTTGCTGATGACAATATTCAGAATGGTCAGAAAAAGTAAATTAGTACTGTAACAATTTGCAAGGTGATTTTAGGTACATTATCTCATGTAATGCTCTGCAGTCCTTTGAGAAAGTTCTTGTAAAAAGAAAAATTAAAAGCTTATGACACTAACACTTTCAATCAGTGGATTGGGACTTGAAACCAAGCCTTCTAATTCCAAATTCTGAATTCATTATCCAGGACTATTATTGATGTAGGACTAATTTGGAGTCTGCAGACGTTAATCTCATTGTGTGACCTTAGGCAATTTCTTATATAAAATAACTTTTAAAAACGGGCTTTGCAAAGAGGAATGAGAACTCAAGGGCTGAGGAAGAGTGGACCTGGCCCCTGCTCTGGAGGCAGGCAGAGCCTGCACAGTGGAGGCCTAAAGGAGGTGAGCTTAGGCATGAAGGCGACACGGTGTCCTGCTACAACTTTGGGAGAGGCATTCTCTCCCTTCCTATCTAAACAGGAAATTAAAAAGGGACACTGTGAGGCTGCATTGTCATCCCTTAGCTTAAAAGAATGTTGGAAAATGTGGGTTCCTTGTGGGGCAGGTATAAAAGGACCAACAGGATCCTTTTTGTAAGGCAGGAAATTTGTTTTCTTGGATGAGATCATAAAAGCATTCCCTTTTCTCTGGCTCTTGATTCCAGACAGAATTTTTCTCCCTGCATCTGGGCTCTGGTCTAATCACTTGTGCTTCTCTCAGAACTTTGGTAGTTTGTGCAACGAACAGAACCAAGCAACGCCCACAGGTATCTGTAGCAAACCTAAGACATGGGCTTGGAAAAAAAATGCTAAAAAGGAATATTCCATCAGGTTTTCCTCCCACTCTGACGCCCAGAGGTCCTAAGGTACAGAATAATACCAAACCTTAGACCAAGGTTTTGGTGTTTATTCCATCTTTGTGCTGAGCTGTTGCAGTGTGGACACTGCGATGGGCACTGTAGGAAGTACAGATGCGTGACTGAAGCTGCTTCCTTTCTAATTAGTGGAGTATCTCCATCAGTTAAGGAATACTTTTCTTTCTACTCTGCCAGGCAATATGCTAGGCTAATATTCTTGTGCTAATAACTTCTTAGTTTGTATAGCACTTTCACATGCAATATGTCATTTGATCTTTAAAATCCTGTGAAGCAATTAGAGTAGGTCATAGCCTTGTTTTACAGATGGTGAAATTGAAGCTCAGATTTTTGGCCAGGTGGCCAGGCAGTGCTGCAGCCCAGAGTCAGTCCTTGGGCCTTGGGATGAAACCTGCCATTGTTTCCCCTGCACAATACAGCTATTAGAGATAAAAACACCATGAGACCATTAAAAAAAAAAGATTTTATTTTTAGAGAGAGGGGAAGGGAAGGAGAAAGAGATAAACATCAATGTGTGGTTGCCTCTTGTCCTCCCCCAACTGGGGACCTGGCCTACAACCCAGGCATGTGCCCTGACTGGGAATCAAATTGGTGACCCTTTGGTTCGCAGGCCCGCGCTCAGTCCTCTGAGCCACACCAGCCAGGGCCCATTTTTAACTCAGATGAAGATTGACGAGTTAAAAATTGTTCTCTAGAACTCAAATTCCTTAGAAGTTTGGCAGGGTTTCCATTTTGAAAGTAAACTGGACACTAATTTTGGATTTGTTGAAGTACTGATATTTTCCCATTTTAAATTTACGTGAGGGTAATAATTCTGGAAAGAATCCCCACACTCTCCCTTTCTTTCCCCTTGAACTCAGTAGCACTTACATTTATGTGCACCCTAAGTCCACTCTTGTAGCCAAGATCTCTTTTAAAATCCGGTCTTGAATTTCAAACTGGTGAAACTTACCACATGCATGGATCCCCACTCCCCAGCACCTCATTTTCCGTCCCAAAGCAAATAACTAACTTCCCCACAAATAAGTTCCTGTGTCCCTTATCTAAATTAATTACATCATCATTCTGTTCATGGTCATTTTCAGCAGCCTCCTCCCACTCACCTCACCAAATTGCAAAAACTTACCTTTGTAGCATCTCATAGCTACCTTTTCCTTTCTAACCCTATTAATCACAGACCAAATTCAGGACCTAATTATCTTCTTGGATGATTCAATAACCACCTTCATGCCTCTTACATTCAAACTTTAACAGTCATCCAAGAAATCTCTCTAAACACAACCTCCAGAATCTATTAGTGACTGCTTCTTGCCTATAGCTGATCTGAAGTCACTCTACCTTTTAAGCACCATAACCTTCCGTACTCTCTAAACAAATGGTCTTGATTTTTGAATTTATTATCTACATTCTCACTTCCATGTCCATATTCATTTTCATTCCTTAGCCTGTAATGCTCCTTCCTTCTTATGGCTTGCCTTTCAAGACTTCAATTTAGATGCCTTTTCGAAGAAGTTTCTACTTGTCCCCATACTTAGATTAGTCCCCTCCTCTGTGCCAAACTTGACCTCAGAGGACAGCTAAAACTTGTGAGGTAATGGTAGCCAAGGGCAGTGGCTCTCGGCCATTTTCCACACTGACACCTTCCCATCAATAACAGTGGTTCTCTGTTGCCAAGATTCTCAACCAGGAAGCGCAGAACACACCCCAAGGATGGCATCTCAGGACCTGTTGGGAGGATGTACGTTGAACGGCACTCAAATGTGCTCTTAACAAGCACCTCGCGGGGAGCCCTCTGCATTCTTCAGACCCATGAGAAATGATGACCTAGACACTGCTTCTCAGCTTTACAAGTTCAGAAACTCAATTTTGTCAGCTCATCCAGTGGTAATTGGGCCCTAGAGTATTGAGTCATACAACTCACAGTCACAGGAGGATGATTTATAATCCAGAGTGTCAATTAGCGAATATAAAATGGAAGGCAGCTTCCCAGTGCTTCAACAACCGCCCTGCAGTATTTAGATCCCTGAAAGCAAACAGGTGACCCACTGTGAGAGGTTAAGAAAACTGGACGGACAAAAAACCTGGTTTTCAGTCCTGGTCCTGCCACCGACGTTGATCTTGGGCCAGTCAAAGGCTTTCTGAATTTAAACTTGAGACAAGACTGCCTGCAACATAAAATTGTCAGGTTTGACTAGCATGTCTGGACACGCTTCGTTAATTGTAAAACATTTATACATATAAGAAACTTACAAAGCATAGTAGAGTCTTGTCAAGGATTTATCATCTGTTCCAGGACATGCAGCACAATTTTTGCTCTGTTGAAGAATACATCCTTTTTTGTTTTGTTAACTTGGTGTGCAACGCCTGATGTAGTGTATGTAGTTGGTGCCAGATTCTTGCTCTCCATCTTGACTCCTTTCTGTAAGCCATTATACATTCTTAGAATGTGTTGATTCGAAATCTTGATTCGAAACCTTTGAGGTTGGCCGCCTCCTGGGACCAGGCTGCTTCTAGATAATACCAGAGTGTTCGCTTCAGTGGAGACTGTGTACCGTATTTCTAGCAAGCACCCAAGTGATGCTGTTTGAGGGACCACACTTTGAGAATCACTGATATACTTCAAATGATAATGGTCTTAATGGACACTAACAAGAAAATCTGCAACTTCCCCACTACTGTCCTGCTGTCATGCTGGGTCAGAACAAGGGCCTCGCCTCTCCTCTCCTCATTTTAAGTTTTGTGTTCAGATCTCCACTGTGGGGATTTGCCTGAGCAGTTAATCTCAGTTGTATAGACTTCTCTCTCTCTCTCTCTCTCTCTCTCGTGTTATCATTATGTCTCACTGCAGAATTCAGAGGTTTTTTTAAAAATTATTTTAAGATGCAGTGTCACTTGGAAACTAGTTCCTAACTGTCTTGAATGGGAATAGCAGGAGTGCTTGAAGATTCTTGGATTGTATCACTCCTTAGCAGAAAACGAATCAGGCAACTGGCTGACTTGGCCAAAAGCTCTTTGAAGGCAGCTCTTTGAGGGCTCTATCTTAAAATATATTTTTATGCTTAGGTTCTAGCACCAAGTGCCCAGGCACTGTCCCAGTAACACATTCAGCCCACCTAGCACCCCTATAAGTCTCTATTTCACAGACAAAAGTACTGGACTCAGAGAATTGAGTGCCTTGCCCAAGTCCACACAGCTTGCATGTATGAAAGCCAATATTTGGACTTGGGTCATTTGACACCAGCTAGACTGAACCCTTAACCGCTGTGCAATGTAATACAGTGAACAGTATGTTTGTTCAGTGTTGTAGGAGACTGTATGCTTCCTACCTCATAGAATAAAATTAAGTCGACAGGCATATCGACTTCAACTTCCTTCCTCCTCGAATTTATAAACTTAGAGATAGCCACACCTCCCTCTACTTCCTTTCCTCCAGTCTCCAAAACGAAGGTTTCTCTCTTTTTCTCTATTCAAGGCCAGTCCTTCCCTATGCCCACGACTCCACCTCTTCCACATTTTCCCGGACTTCTTGTATCAGTTATTCTATTTACTAACTTCAGTCTCTTCTTACCCTTCTTTTCACCCATCAACTTGCTCAAGTATCTAAGAAAATTCCTTCCAAGGGACTCAGCACCCACCTTTCCAGCCCCTTTCGGTCGTTATCCCCTCCTCCCCCTCAAGCTTGAAGAGTCCCCGCCTCTTACCTCTTTTCCCGTTCTTGTCTCAATAGCCTCCGATCTCATTCCCACCCTCATGTGCTGTTTAAACTGCTTGCACCAAGTTAACCAATGCGTTCCCAATTGCTAAATGTTCTCAGTTCTTATTTACTGAAATTCTGTGCTGCACTTGATTGCTCTCTCCTCCTTGAAACTGTTCACTTGTCTTCTGAGCAGGGGGGGCTGGTTCTGCCCTCAGCACGGTTCATTCTCTGTCCACTTGCCTAGTTTCAAGTGACCATCTCTTATAAAGGAGAATCATCGTATGTCGTCTCTCAGTAGTCTTGGTATCTAGGGGGTGTGGGGAGGAAGGTAAACCCATTATTTCCATGTACATTTCTGTTATTTTTGTCTTCTCACTAGATTCTTAGCTACCTGAGAGTAAAAACTTTCATCTTTATACCCTCAGGTCCTGGGATAGCCTGCCACAGTAGACACGCAACATATCTGCTGGACAAACTGCCCTTCACAAACTGCTTCACAGATATCCGGGCGATTTCAGTCGATGTCCCCAAATGTTTACAGAAATATTTTAAATGCTACAGTGTTACAGACATTCAGAGAAGGTGACGATCATTTTGGCTGATAAGACTTGTGAAGGTATAGCGCTCCAGCAAGAAACAGTTTAAGTACAGTCCAGAGGCAGGGTAGGGAGGGGAGGGGTATGAACATTCAACTCCCAGACCAGAGACTAGAGGGCCGCAACTGGGGTCTTTGTTGAAACACAAGTTTGGATAAGGGAACAGAATATTTGTCTAAAAGGGCAGGTAGGAAAATAAATGTGGAGGGCCTGAAGGTTAAGCTAAGGAGCTCTGATTTCACTCCATGGGCAGATGGGAGCCTATACCGAACAAGGTGCTCAGTGACCCCACATAAACCTCACGGCAGAACGTTTGCTGGGTTGTACCCAGGACACACTAGAGGTGAGCGGACCAGTGGAGCCCTCTGATGAGCAAAGAGAGAGCCTAACACAGGGTGGCAGAACCTGCAACTACAAGAAAACATTCAGTACTCGACAAATTTCATCAACTCGAAGAAATATGTGTATTTTAACATATTTGAAATTAAAATAAATCTTACAGTTAATTGTGTATCTTTAATTGGCAGTATTTCTTAACACATAAAATAATGGTGAATCGTAGAGTTGATGTCTGAGATTCAACAGTAACTGGATACAAATGAGAAATAAGGAGTTCAAAGGCAAAGTTTTAAACCTGGATTATTGGAAGAACTCCATTACTCCTAACAAAAATGGAAAGGCATTTCCTTGACCCCTGTATAGGAGTCTAACCAAATGTTCTATTTGAGCAGTGACCCATAAACAACATTGCTGCTCACCTGCTTTCCCTGTCTGGCTCAGTTGCCGAAAGGTGGTGGGTTCGATTCCCAGTCAGGGGACACGGCTCAGTTGAGGATTCAGTCCCTGGTCGGGGCACAAACCCATTGATGTTTCTCTCTCAGTGAGTGTTTGTTTCTCTCCCTCTCCTCTCTCCCTCCCTTCCCCTTGCTCTAAAATCAATAGGCATGTCCTCAGTGAGGATTAAAATCAAAGAGGAAGTACTTAGTGACAACTTTAATGTGAACATGTGTTTGACCCTCAAGAAACTGTCATAACTTAACAGAAGAGTGAGTTGCCACTGAAAGGAGTATGTGATGCTTAGGGATGGATGGCACACAGTTTCTGGATCCAGCTGACGTCAAATGTATCAAAGCAAGTCTCAGTGACATGGGTCATTTGAACAATCGGAACTTCTTCAAATACTGGTTCACTTCTTCCTTGGGGTAGGGACGGAGTGCGAGGCAAGTGGCAATATTCTCTGGCTGCTCCAGCCACAGCACGTGCTCAATGTTCTTCTGTTGCAGGGTGTCAGCCAGCTCCTTTAGGGTGGTCTCGTCTGGGGCCTCCAAGAAGCAGAACACAGAACACAGACTGAACAGCCCATTTAGGAAGTGTCAACTCAATGAACAAAAAGTGTGGGGGCAGGGGCTTTCCTCTTAACTGCAAGTGGAGGAACAGCTCTCCCAAAGGAGCTGTAGAGCATGTCTCCAAAAGCATCAGCTTCCTGGCTCCAGGTTCCGCTCTCTCCCTGTAGGACATAGGTGAGCTGCCTAGCGGCTGGGGTGGGGCTGGGGGCAGAGGGGAAGAAGGGCAGATGCTTAATATTCCTGTTTATAAAATGGAGGTATTTCTCTTCTTTCTTGAGATGCTGTATGCATTATCAGTAATTTGCATTATACATTTTCTAGTTCTCGTATGGCTGGTGCCCAAATCGTTATCCTAATATTTCAGCCAGCTCTGACTTTAAGAGTTGACTCCAACTAGAAGGATTTCTGAAATCACACTGCCTCCACCTCCCTTTTACCCTTCCACCCTCCTTCACTTAAACCTCGGATTTTCCTTCTGGGACAGTTCCCACTAGTTAACGCAGGGGAAGGCAAACTATTCTCTAACAAACTTTGGCAATTTTGTTCTCACCACCCTCATCACCCATGCTGAAGCCCATTACAGTCAGTATTAAAACTATCATTCAAAAAATAAAGCAGTATGTCATGTTGCATAAGGTATCTTTTTCCCTGTGAAGGCATCAGTCACTATGATAACTCCAGGTTTGTATTTTACAAATTAGAGGATGTGGGGGTTGAGCAATAACGCTACTGAATCCTTCAGGGAGAGCCGGTCTCCGGGAGAATTTACAGTTTCCTCTCTCTGCCAACTCCCCCTTCTTCAGCACCGCACCAGGCGGCACCATAGTATGAGTCCAGACCCTTGCCCTACCACTCACTGACTGTGGGATCTTTCACAAGTTATTGACTTAGCTGGGCCTCTGTTTCCCCTTCATAAAACAGAGGTGATAATGCTTCCTGGTAGTAGTGTGGATTCAATGAACTTAGGCTTAGATTTGTGCCTGGCACACAGTATTCTTGGCATATATTTTTTTGTCTTTGTAGCTACAGTAGCACCTTAATCAATGGTGACTCCTAAGTCCCTTTCTTGGGTCCCTTTCTTGAGTCATGGCTAACAACTAGGAGCCACCAGGTGTCTTTTAAACTCAGAGGATATTCTGTGGGCTTCATATGTCTCATCTGAGGGGAAAAGAGTAAATATATTATCTGCCGGATGGGGAGGGAGAAGGGGGATGTCTAAACCAGGTAATTTCATGAGGCCCTCTTCCTATAAAAAGAATCTAAATGAAAAGCTGTCTGCTTTTGTTCTGCCTACTTATAGATTCTGGACATTACACTACAGGATCCTGTTTGATGTTTCACTACACCAGAATAACTTTTGTCTTGCAAAATAATCT
>PVKM010000482.1:0-14503 GCA_004027735.1 Carollia perspicillata | reverse complement strand
GCACTTTTCCATCCAACTAAATGTTCCAGAAGTGATTTACACTAGTTTCACAATCCATTATAAGGACATAAATTAACCAATCCCTAGTATTTAGTGATTTCCACAGTTTTTACCATTTATAAAGTACTCTTACGAATACTCCTTGTACAATGCTCTTTGGGTGCACCCGATTACCTTCTTAGCAAACATTTCTAGAGCAGAAATTACAAAGGGTAAGGGTAAGATCTGTTTGGCCATCTGCAAAGAAGACTTTACGATTACTTCACACTCCTGGTGTTTTTGATGCTACGTTCAATTTACTCTACGGTTCACCTTTGTTTTGAAATAATTTGGCGACGAGCCCAGATAAATGCTTCAGTTTGACTTCACTACCAACAAGGAATCCCCTGTCCTTATCCCAGATCGGTTTTGCGGGAATGGGGAGGAACAACACTCTCCGTGGAGCACTGAAAGGCCGGCCCAGAGCACAGGTAGAAAGGCGGGTTTCGTTCCACCGGCCTCCTCCCGCACAGGTATTTACCAAGAGGGACGCAGGTGAGACCAGAGTGGGGCGGGAAGCAGGAAAAACGAACCCGACGTCCACTCTTCACAGTCAGGCACCCCTCAGCCAAGGGAAGGCTCTCTCTGGGGAGTAAATCAAGTGCCCCCAGAACCGCTTCCAAAATTTAAATACTAAAGACTCCTCCGCCCCTCCCCGCGACCCCGCCAAAAACAAAAAACAAAAAAAGACCCTCTCCCCCCACTAAAGCCGCGAAGTCAGGCCGGCAGACTTAAGGCCACACCCATTTCCGTTCCCGACGTCCAGAGCGCCCCACCGTAAAGAGCGAGTGCCTCACCTCCAGGACCACCTTGCGCATGCGCTCCAGCTCCCGGAGATAAGCAATAGTGTGAGGGTGGTCACGGTGAGTGTGCAAGGCCGCAGTAGCTGCGTGACAGGCCTGCGCTACCAGTGCGCCCGCTGGCCAGGAGAACGGAGCCTGCGATAGGTCCTTTCGTAACACCAAGTACTGTACCAAGATCTGCGGCTCTGCGCCAGATGCCGCCATCTTTCTACCCAGCCTTAAGACCTGGCCTATTCCCCGGTGCATGCCGGGATCAGGGAGGAGCCCTGAGCTCTGCCATGTTTTTGTATGGTAGGCGCGCAAAGCATGCTGGGTCCGGTTGGCTAGGTTTTGAACGCAAGAACCGCGGGAAGTCTGCTCCCCCTGGCCTGGGTGAGCCAGAGGAGAGGAGGTAAGGGAAAGTCAGACTCAGTGAGGGTCGGGACGGTGACCAGGGTGGAAGGCTAAACAGGCTCTCACAGCTTCTTCCGCTTGGAAGGCAACTCGGGAAAACAGGTCGGGCCGTGCCTTGGTTAGCGCGCAGGGCTGGCCAGGGGGGCGTGGACACCGCCGGGGAAAGGGCAGGTCCGGTAAAGGGAGTCCTGGCAGTGCCACTTGCGGTGTTGAGTGAGTGTGCCCCACCGTCTGGGCTTGTCTAAATGTCACTTCCTTGCTATTTTTTCTTTTGCCAGCAAAGAAATCTAGGTGCCTGCGCAGCTTCCTAGGAAGGCTCTTGAGAATCTGAGGAGATGGACCTAGCGAATACTTTAAGTCAAGAGGGCGAGTCCAAAGGAGGTATTCAAATAGTTGTCTTTACCAGCCCTTACTACTACTGCCCAAAGGTGCCCGGTCGAAAGAGCCCTTTCCTCCTCTAACCGTTGTGCGATCTGTCCTTTTGGGGAGAATAGTGAAGGGAACTAATCCCAGCATAGCCGCATTGCGCCTCACAGGTGTTGCGGGTTTTACAACGTCAAGGCAAAACCCTCCACCTGCAGAAAGTTAGGACGCACTTTATTACGGGGGTCTGGAACGGAACCAGTACTACCTGGAGACGTGCCTGTATTGAAGAATTACTTAAAAGGCAGGTGAGCTAAGATCGTTAGACAGGGAAAAATTACTTCACATATTTCAAGGCTCCCGCCCCTGAATTTCAAGTAGTAATTTGCATGCATGATATGCTCAGTGTTTCTGTTCAGAGCTACAGGTGTCTTTCTCTCTTCCCAGGGTTTTTGTGGGGCCTTTTATGCCCCGCTCCCGTGAGAGTGCCAGGCTGTGGCTTTGGCAGTTGGTTAGATCTGGGTTTGCGTGCTGGCTCTGCCAATATACATACTGTGGCCTTGGGCAAGGCCTTTTACCTTTCTCTGCTTCAGTTTTTTCACCTGGAAAAGGTGGGGGGACTACAGCATTGTGGTGGTGGCTGTGGGAATTAGATAAGCCACGTTTTTCCTGCTTCTCAGAGCATTGAGCACATGCCTTATGTATAGGAAATAGTCAATAAATGCTTTAATTCTTCACATGCTATGCAAGTAAATCAGATAGCACAAGTGTGTTCATATATATAGGAAGTGCTCAGCTAACGCTTTATTAAGAGTTGATTAGCCTTATGAAAATATGACCCTTACTGTGCAGACATCCCTCGGAGATACTGCTAGTTCAGTTCCAGACCACCGCAATAAAGTGAGTTGTAATTTTTTTCCCTGGTCGGGGGTGTTGCCTTCAGTTTGCTTAAAAAACAAAAACAGAAATGCAACATCTGTGAAACGCAGTAGAATGAGATGCACCTATATTGTGCCTTAGTCAGTCTGTAGGAAATGGAAATTCACCTCCAAGTTTCTTCTGTCTAGTGGTGGGCGTGTTTCCCTTCTAACACCCAGTAATGTTTGTGGACACTTCCCTTTAGTTTGTGTCCTCATAGTCTTGTACTAGTATTTTTTCAGAGCTTCAAAGAATTATGCATTAGCACTTCAGGAAAACATGCATAAAAACCAATTCTACATTTTAAAAAAGTTTCTGAGAGTCGGTGAATTCGGTGAGTGTGTTTTTCCTCTGGGTTATTACCATGGGTAGCTGAGATTAGCACTATCCAGATAATGCTGTGTTTGACGTTGTCCTGGTTAGGGACTGCTTGTACCTCTCAGTGGGCTAAGAGGTTGCTGATCTTTGATTTCTCTTACCAGCTCTTCGGGTTTTGTACATTAGGGCCCTGAAATGCTTTCTGTGGCCAGAGTTAGAAGTCCCTTGGTTTCTTGACAGAGATTCTCTTTTTACTTTCTTCAGGTGTTCTAGCTCACTTGGAAAGACTAGAAACTAGATCCCGTAAAAAATTTGAAGAGCCACAGGACGCACAGGCAGTGGAAAGCACTCTGGGAAGCAAGATCCAGCAGCTGAGAAGCCTGCGCGATAAGCTGAGGGCTGAAGTGAGACGACGTCAGTCCAGAGTGAGTAGAAGGCTGGTTGCTGGCAGGCTTTCCTGGGGTGCAAAGCGCGTGATCTGGGAGTTCGCCAATTTGCCTGATGGGCTTTACCTGTGATCCTACTGGATCGATTTCAGTCCTTGATCCCTCATCAAACCTGTAGAGTCTCAGCTGACATCAATATCAGTGAACAATTGTCAGGCATTCCTGATGGTCCAGGCAAGTTCTTCATAATAAATAGTCTCTTCACCTGCCTTCAGACAGGAACCTGTTACCTTGATCTGAGCCTGACTTGAGGCATTGCTACATTTTTTAAAAATGTTTTATTGATTGATTTTAGAGACAGAGATATTGATTGGTTGTTCCACTTATGTTTTCATTTGTTGATTCTTGTATGCGCCCTGACTGGGGAGCGAACCTACAACCTTGGCACTTTGGGATGATCTCTAATCAACTGAGCTACCCAGTCAGGGCAAGCCATTGGTACTTTTGTCATTAATGCCATTTTTCTGTTACCCAGACTTGAAACCTCACAATAAACTTTGAGGTTTGAGTTTTCTGTCTAGCCCAGGTCCAGCCAGCAAGAACTGTCAAGTTTTCCTCTAGATTGTCTCTGTGCTCCCTCCCTCACTCTACTGCATTAGCTCAAGTATTATACACATCTCAAGTATCAGTGGTAAGTGAGGTGAAAGCCTAGGACATTACCGCACTGCACTGATGAACATTTATCAGGTGACTCGGATGCCGGTCTGCTAGTTGGTTCTCTTCTAGTATTTGTGCCTTTCCAGTAAATCCTGCACCCCGAGAAAATGCTTTCATAAACCACTGCAGCGTTTCCTTGCTCAAAAACCTTCAGTAACTATTGCCTGTGGGATATGGTCAGCCTTCCTCCCCCCTCCACTGTCCCGCCTCTCTTCCATTCCCCACTTTACTCCCTTCTCCCTTCCCCTCCTCCCTCCTTCCCTTCACCCTTTCATTAAAGTAAAATACATGTAAATCTGCATAAAGTGTAGAACCTCTTAGCAAGTGCACACATCTGCACCACACAGATGGAAGTAGGGAATGCTGTCAGTGCGTAGAGGTCTCCCTCTTGCACCTTCTAGTCATTTCCCTCAAGTAGCCAGTCTTTCGATTTCTGTTGTCATACCTTGGTTTTACTTGCTTTTGAAGTTCGTATAAATGTTGAAAGTATAAAACTCTGGCTTCTTTGGCTGACTGTTACATCTGAGGTTTCATCCATGTTGTTGATGCAGAGGTCATTCTTTCTTTATTGCTGCATAGTGGTACTGTTTTGTGAATATTCCACAGTTTGTATACCTGTCAGACTGTTGGTGACATTCGGGTTATTGGGGCTGTTTCACTTTGGTGCCATTAAAAATAATGCTGCTGTGAACAGTCGTGTTCCTGCGTTTTGGTGTAAAAATACACTTTTCTACCAGTGTATTTAGTGGAATTGCTGAGTCACAGGTATGCGTATTGGCTTTAGTAAATAATGCCCAACAGTTTTTTAATTGTGATTTAATTTTATGTTCCCAGGAACAGTGTGTAAGAGTTCCATTGTTTTACATCTTTTTCTATACCTAATACCGTCGGTTTAAAAAATCTAACATTCCGGCAGGAGTGTAACAGCATCTCATTGTAGATTAATTTGCATTTGCCTGGTAAGGGATGATGTTAGGCTCCCGTTTCGGACACTGCAGAGTCCTGTGTTACAAAGCATGCTTTTCAAGGCTTTTGCAAACGTTTCATTGGGTTGTCCATCTCTTAGTAAATTGTAGAATTCTTCACATATTTTGGATAAGGGTTCTTTGTTGGATGTATGTGTTACAAATCTCACACACTGTGGCTTGCCTTTTCACTCCCTGATGGTGTCTTGTGGTGAAAATACAGTCTTCATTTTATTAAGGTTTGATTTAGGAATCTAATTTTATGCTTACTGCTCTTGTTTCCTTTAATAAATCTTTGCCTAACTTAAGATCATGAAGATATTTTGTATTACTTCCTAAAAGCTTTCTAGAACTATATTCCACCTGGAGTAGATTTCATGGACGGAGTGAGATGGAGGATTTTGCATCTGTTGGGTACTGGGTGGTACACGTGTCAGGTACACAGAGCGCATTTGTCGTGGAGTTTATAAGTGTTTTATGTCCTCGCTGACTCACTCATCTGCAGTCATACACCACTTAAAATGGGACATGTTCTGAGAAATGCATCATTAGGCGATTTCATTGTTGTGGCAGCATCGCAGAGGACACCCACACAAACCTAGCTGGTATAGCCCACCGCACACCTGGCCTGTGTGGTGCAGCTTACTGCTCCTGGGCTGCGAACCTGTACAGCTTGTCACTGTACTCAACACTGTAGGCAGTTGTAACACAGTGGTATTTGTGTATTCAAATGTATCTAAACATAAAAAAGATACAGTAAAAATATAGCATAAAAGATAAAAAGTGGTGTACCTGTATGCACTTAACCATGAACGGAGCTTGCAGGCCTGGAAGTTGCTCTGGGTGAGTCCGTGGTAAGTGGGTGAAGGCCAAGGACGTTACTGTATTCTGCTGTAGACTTCATAAACACTACACTTAGCCTACACTAAATTTATGAAACAACATGAGATTACATCAAACACAAGGGAAAGTGGTGCAGTCAAGAGACGTAGTATGTGATGTATCCAATGGAATATGATTTGGCAATAAAAAGAATGAAGTATTGATACATGCTGTAACAGGGTTAGCCTTGAAAACATTAAGTACAAGAAGCCAGTCACAAAGGACCACATGTCATGGGATTCCTTTTACATGAAATGCCCAGTCTAAGCAAATCTGTAGAAATAGAATGCAGATGAGTGGCGACACAGGGCTGAGGTTTGGGGAATGACAGGCAGTTAAGGGGTGTGGAGATTCTTTTCAGATAATGAAAATGTTCAAAAAATTTGATTGTGGTGATGGATACACCACTCTGGATGTACTAAAAGCTACTGAATTGTATACTTTAAAATGGTAAATTATCTGGAATGTACATCATGTATCTCAAAGTTGTAAAGTGTTTTCAGAAGAGATAACGGTGAACTCGGGGTATGTGGCATTGCTGTCCGGGCTAACAGTTGCTGTTCTACAGCAGACTTTTTTATAAGTACAACTGTAGGTAGTTCATGCACAAACCAGTAACAGTCCTTTGTCCTTATCAAGGATTACATACGTGTGTAATCTTATGTGCTATACTTTTCTGTAGTGGAAACAGCCTCGTTGGTACCAGCCTCACCACAAACACGGGAGTGGCGCACTGCACTCTGACATTGTGACAGCTGTGACGCCACCAGGCAGTAGGAAGTCTTCGGCTCCATTCTCATCTCCCGAGGCCATCGTCGTGTGTGTTGGCTGTCCCTGACCGGGGCATCACTGTGTGGTGCACGACTGCTCGTCTTTTCAGTTACTGGGGGGCGTGTGTCAGCTCTTGCTGTGATGGATTTGTGCATGGTTTCCCCTTGGTTGTGTTTGTGCTGTACTTTAGGTGCAAACAAATGTAGGGTTATTGTGTCTTCTTGGCTGAGTAAACTTTTTATAAGTATGAAATGCTCCTTTTTATTTTAGTTAAACTTTTTGCGTCAAAACCAACTCTGTCAAATATTAGTGTAACTACGACAGCCCTTTTTGTTTAGAGTTTGCATGGTAAACTTTTTTCTTTCCACTTAAGGTATACTTCCTCTTGTAAGTAGCATATAGTTTGGTATTTTAAATCCAGCCTGACAGTCTCTGTCTTTTAGTTGGAGTATTTAGTCTGTGAACTTTTTAATGTGATTACTGATATATTCGTTTCTCAGTCTGCCCCGTTACTGTTGTGTCTTACTCTGTTTCTCTTTTCTCCTGTCTTGTCATCTTTTGGATTGATCTTTTTATTTCTTTATTATTTTACTCCCCCATTAGCTTATTAATTATATGTTCTTGCAGTGGTTATCTTAGAGAAAACATGAACTTCTTTCTTACTCAGGTATACTTCCAATTATTCCAATATTATCCAAAAGTACTGTTACAACTTTCTGGATAATACAGAACCTTCTAACATTTTGACTTGTCTCTCAAACACGCACACCGTTCATGCTAGTATTGTCATATGTTTAATTCTACAGCTGCTTAAACTCTTGGAACATCTCTGTTGTCTGTACAGGCACTTGTTATAGACATAGTTACCCTTTCCAGTCCTTGTTATTACACCCTGCATCTCCAGATTTCCATCTAGGATTGTCTTCTCTCAGCATAAGTAGCTTCTTTTGGTACTTCTTTTATTGTAAACCTGATGACAATTAATTCTGTTTTTGTTTGTTTAAAAACACCCTTATTTTCCTGTCTTTATGTTTTTCAGTTTTGAAGGAATATTTTTGCTAGGTAATAGTTACAGATTGGAAGTTATTTTCTTTCATACTTTAGATATAGCATTCTGTTGTCTTCTACTTTTGTAGCTTCTATCAGGTATGTTATTGTTTGAATATGTGTCTTTTTCCTCTGTTTTTAAGCTTCTGTTTGTTTTTGGATTTTAGCAATTTTATATCATAATTAGGCCAGGAGTGGTTTTCTTTCTCTAGCCTACTTAGTGTTTGTAGAGCTTCTTTAATTACTTCATGTTTTTCGTTTGTTTTGGAAAACTTGGCCAATATGCTTTGAAATAATGCATTTTCATCATTCTTTCCCTCTGTGTCTGGAGCTCTTCGTATGGAGTTGTTCGTGTGTGCAGGGTGGGGGGGTGCAGTTTCTGTGACCTGTGTCTTCACTAATTTCTGTCTCTGGGATGTAATCTGTATGTGAAAATATATCAATATGTAATTTCTAATTTTAGTACTATGTGTTTTGGTTCTAGGGCTTCCATCTGACTCATTTTTATAGATTCTTCAGTATAGATTCTATGACTTTTGGTATCATTTAATGTATTTTCATCTGCCTGACAACTGAGAGGGTTGAATCCCCTTAGATCTGTTTCTCTTGTCTTTTTCTTTGGTTTTCAGTCATCTGTTTTTCTTTCTGTGTGTACCTGGTAAAATTTTTTGGATTCAATGGTAAGTATTGTATATTTAAAAAAAATAGGGATTCTGTATTGTGATCTCTTCCTCCAGAGGGAACTTCAGGTTTTTTCTGACAGGAAGATAGTGTATGGGGAAATGGCCTTAATCCAGGTGAGGTGGTCTTGTTTTGGTTCGCCCTTGCTCCAAGGGTGCTGTCCTTTCCTTATAGGGTCCTCTGCTGAAAGTTTGGCTGTGTCCTGGGTACAGGTCTGTTGAGGCTCCTCTTCCTTGGCAGGCTCTGACCTCCAAAGTTTTTTGTGCTATAATCTCTGCTTAGCTTTTTAACTCTCAACTTTGTTTGTTTCATTTCTCAGTGTGTGGTAACACACATGCAGTTTAGGAATTGGCAACTGCCTAGAGGGTACATTGCCTGCAAAAGGCTGGGTGTCCTTTTCTGTGAGATCTTGGCCCCTGGAACGACCGCTTTGGTAACCTTGGGCTCCAGTTTTGTCTCAGCGGGACTGCTACAGAGTTGAGCCTGCAGCTTTCTCTTTGGCCCATAGGCTCTGCGATACAAATCAAATGCTCAGAGGAAGAAAGCTGCAGGGAAAACCCAGCTAAATGCAGAGCATTTATCTTTAACCTTCAGTCTGGCTGTTCTGGTGTTTCTCTGATGCCTTCAGACCATTCTGTTGCTTGCTGGCATGTGTGCTTACTGGCATGTATAGTTCTGAGAGGCAGAGTTAGTCTGAGACCACCCACTGGGCCATGGCTCTAAGCGCATGTCTTCGAGTCAGTATTTCTCCTCCTGGCTCAGCCTCACCCAAACCAGCTCCCTCGCCTTGCCCCTTCACAGCAGCTTCGCTCACCCTGCGCTCATACTAGACTTGATTCACACCCCTTTTTCTGCCTCTCACAATACTCAGGTCAGCACAATTTCTGCTTCTGATTCCTAGCACTGTGACCTGCAAGACTCCTCCTACACTGTGGCTCCGCAGCAGCTGTGGACCTCTGTAGCCCTCCCACATTCGTTCTGTAATGCTCTGCATCCTGCTTACCCCGGGTGAGCACGGGCAGAGATGTTGCGTGGTGCCCCTGTGGGCCCAGCTTGACTTCCTGCCTGTCTTGCAGGTGGGAGCCAGTGTAGAACCTGACCAGACACTGCAGGTCAGCGAGCAAGTTTTGGAAAGAAAACGGGAAGACATCAAAGCCATTCTGCAAGCATATCATTTTACAGGTATACTTTTTTCCTGACCTGTTTCGGTCTGGGTCTCCGGTCTCTACTGAGTTGGTTTGGTAGACACATTGCTAGTCCTGGACTTACTTCTTGACCGTTGGTTTTGCCCCCGCAGTGTACATGCTGTTTGTAGGAATCTTTACCTACAATATTGGCCTCTTTGTGCGACAGATTGATGGGTAGCTGGTTTAGACGGTTCCTTTTCGCTATTCAACATGTGCCAGATCCCGTACTACTACTTTCTTTACTGCTGGCCTGCTTTATGCCACTGGTCAATGAACACCTTAATTCTCTGTTTCACCATTAAAATGGGGATTTATTCTCCCCATTATCTGTGCTACCAGAGGATTGTGGGAAGAACTGGGGTCTACCATAAATTATTTGACACTCAGAAAAAAAGAGTAGGTAAGTTGAAAATTTCAAAATCTTTTCCTCAATAATTTGGTATTAAGGATATTTTTTCCACCATTCCATGGCTGTAACAACTCAAACTCAAAGTGAGCTAGTGTTGAAAGACTGATACTCCTTTGTTCGAGTGCATTCTGTATATACTAGGTAGTGCTGGAGCACCTGGGACGCGCCGATGAGTGAGGTACTGACGTTGCCTGACATGTGCCGAGGGGCGTTATCTTGTCTGTCTCAGGGCTCAGCGGGAAACTGACGAGCCGGGGCGTCTGTGTTTGCATCCGGACTGCTTTTGAGGGGAACCTGCTGGATTCCTACTTCGTGGACCTTGTCATACAGAAACCACTTCGCATACATCACCATTCAATTCCAGTCTTCATCCCCCTGGAGGAGATATCTGCAAAATACTTACAGACTAACATTCAGCAGTTCCTGTTCAGTCTCTGCGAACACCTGAACGCTTACTCGGGGAGGAAATACCAGGCAGATCGACTTCAGGTATCTGTCCGGGATCTTAAATAGCATTTGATGAGCCTAGGATGGGCTTAAAAGGAAAACAGGAGGCGGGGGGAGGTCCAGTTTTCTTTTGTATTTTATAATGTCTCATAACTGAGTCAGAAGGCTGACTATTATCCTTCTAATACTTGTTTATTATTTGTGTACAAGCTGTTTCCCCACGTTTTCCTTCCCCTATTGAAACTCTGGATGATACTGAAGCAAGAGTACTGATTATTAAGGGATTATTCACTCCCCAGTGGCGGACCTCAGGGTTTTATATTTGACCCCTTCTTCCCATCACAAAGTGGTAGAGCACAGTTGCTATACTTCTCGGTTGGGATTGATAGAAAACCTGTTGTGTACCAAGTGCCTTGCTAAACCTAGTGTGTAGATGCAAAGTAGAATAATCTGAAATACCACAGAGGAATACTATGCATCTTTGCCTGAATTCTGCCCTACCTTCTTAGGGCTGCAATTGAGGTAGTGTTGAGGGTGGGTAGAAGGGAGACAGGAATGAATGCAGTAGGCAATAATTGACTCTTACAAGCTTAGAGTTCCCCCCTCTAGGCACTTGCAATGACATTTTAGCTCCTGGTTGTCATTTAGATAAACTGGTATGTGTATGCAGACACAAAGCAACTCAGCCATGTATATGAAGTTATCAGAATTCTTGGCAGAAATAGTATCTGCTCTGCATCCCCAAACCCTGGCCATTTACTTAGTTAGTGCTTCCCACAGGCCTTCCTAGGCTGCAGCTGACTCTTAGTTATCTTACAGATCTCTATCACTAGTCCTCTTTTCAGGCCTTTCTCTGTTTTTTCTTTCTCGGGAATTTAATTAACAACTAATGGGGCCCTATTTGGGGTAGACAGTGTTTGAAGTGTCACAGCCACTCCCTGCCTTTGGAGCCATAATTGTCTGTGCCTGTGTCTGTTTTGATCCCCACCTCCGTTAGAGTGACTTCGCAGCCTTTCTGGCAGGACCCTTGCAGAGAAACTCACTGTGCAATCTACTGTCATTTACTTACAAAGCGGAGCCGAGAGGCCAGGCCTTCCCGTTCTGTGCTAGGCTGCTCTATAAGGACCTCACAGTAACCCTCCCAACTGATGTCACCGTTACTTATCAAGGTAAGGGGAAGGATGCCACGGCGGAGAAGCTAATGTAATGGGCTCTGGGTTACTCAGGTTGAGTGAAACAGGGTAAAGTAGGTAGAATGCATGAGTTGTACGTCTTGGGATACTTTCTTCTGTTGATGTATGATAAACAAAAATGCAAACAGTAAAATACCGTTTTCTTTGTTTCTACCAGTTTTCCCTCTTCTCTTTGTAAACAGTAATCATAGTTTTCCTTCCTTTGGTCCTTCCAACTCAGCCAGTGTTCTTTCAGCTCATAATTTGTTTTCGTTGGAGACCACTCTTGAAGAGACAGCTAATGAAGCTGAGTCACAGGGTCACCATGGTGAAGAGCCAGAAGGCTCGTTTCACTCTAAAGCCAAATGGACGTGGCAAGTCAGTATACACTGAGCACTCCAGAGATTTCTCAGTGGAAATTTTTCAAAGCTGGCTGAGATTTTTCTGTGACCCGTTTCAGTTAAGTATACCATAATAATGTGACATGGGTAATCATGAAAAATAGGATAAAATGTTGTTAGGAGGCAGGAATTTTGAAGCTGCTACAGCTTTTATACCATAGTTTTTATTTCTCTGGGCAACCTGTTCTAAATTCCAGGTCTCAAAATTACACTGGTCCAGTAAAGGCCAGCCTCTCAGCTGCAGACCAAAAAAAAAGTTACCTGAGTCCAGAATATCAGTAACCCAGGTTCTGACTTTCCCAGTTGCACTGGGTAAGAGTGATAGAGTCTTTCTTTTTTAGGGACAGACACATTATCCCCCTTGTGGGAAGAACAGCGAGCCAGCCATGAACACCTACTCTGTACTAAGCCCCTACATCAAGTGTTTGCTTCATTTGCAAGAAGAGAAGAAAGGTTGGATTTGGGGCTGGTCTACTAGGTTGTTTGCATTGAGAACACATCAAAGGTGAGTAAACAACCACTGCACACAGTCCTAGGCGGGATCTCGGGACTGAAAACTGTTGAAGGGCTGACTCCTTGCCTGGGGACATCCTTGCAGTGAACACAGACACCCGCCCCGTCAGGATGATGAAGGGGCAAGTCTGAGGTCACGGACCTTAGCATCTGACAGTTCTCCCTGCTGTTTGCTTGCTAAAACGCTCAGGATCATCTGTTCCTGGAGATGGTGACTTGACCACACGTTTTAGCTGAAAATCAGATTGGGTTGTAGGGCAATAGAAGGCATTTGTGAGAGGGCTGTGTACCATTCAACCAAAAAGTACTTCTGCCTTTTATAAAAGCTTAATTCCACCTCGTTTTCCTCTGGGAGACATTTGAAAATAAAGTTCTTAGCACGCTCCGTTCATATGAGATGAATTGAACAGTTAAGAAGAGAAGTGTGTTTGGAGCAGTATATTCTAGACCCTGCCTTTGAAGAATGGTGTGGAGAAATCACTGTGGATAAAATAATCAGGGTTCTCATATTTTGTTCCCTGAAACATCTCAGTAGAGAGCTGACAGTTTTAAGTCAGCTATAAAAAAGCATCGTCAGAAGTCTGCTCCTAACTCAGTCGTTGCCTGGAAAAGCAGGCCTTCCCTCTTGGGTCTCTTGCAGCTGTAGACCAAAGACATGCCTGCATTCTTCTTCGGCTGCGTGTGCAGGTCCAGTTCAGACCTGTCTAGCTGGCTGGGTCATTCCATTTCAGTTCCCATCTCCCTTCTGCTAGTCACAAGAGTCATGACTGTCCAAGACACAGAGCTGTATTCAGGCCTCACTCTTTAAAATGGTGACCAGGAGGTAACCTTGGAAGTGGGGGAGCTCCAGCTAACTCTGGGGGAGCACAGGGGAATGGTAAAGCCAGCTATGACCACTATTTAGAAAGCTGGGGAATGAGCAAGCGGTCTTGGTTTGCGAGCTCTTGTGCCTTCCTGGCGTGTGGCAAGGACCAGTGGTGAGCCAGCAAGGCACTTCTCAGAGGAGCGGCATTAACCGGGTTTCCACAAGGACCACATTCGAGTTGAAGAAAGCTTTTAATAAAAGTCTTGCTCTTTATCAGTACCTGTAAATTCTCTTTTAAAGCGTAGCAAAGGCAAATGCAGCAAGAGCTCAAAAGGCAAGGCAGTATCGGAAAGTGTTTTAACAGAAAGTTACAAATATAAATGTAGAAGATCTGTTGATATGTTTTTCTCTCAGAAATAAATTCCCCTTCCCTCCCTCCCACCAGGTAAAAGGAAGTATTGCACTTTCTGCTCTCATGACTAAGGTGACAGGGGTTCCAGGAGGACCTTTCAGGATTGTCAGGACACAGGCCCTGTCACCTAACTTGGACCATCTGGAGACAAGCTGGTCTCCAGCCTGAGCTCACTTCGGAATAAGTTACGGCTGGCAGCCAACATTCGCCAGCGCAGCGGTCCCGCTTGCCAAGCCCTCATCCTAAGCTGAGCCTCCCCATCTGTGCTCCCAGCGGCAAAGGCAAGTTGGCCCACTCTAGTACACTGCTGCTCACAGTGGCCATGGCCTCTGTGGGGGAGGAGGGCTGTCAGAACCAGGGCCCTGGAAGCCTTGTACTCCACTACACCTGAAACTCCTGCACTCTAGGGAGGCCGCAGGCACGCTGAGGAGTGGTGTGGCTGCCCTTAGAGCTCTCAGGTCCTGAACAAAAGGCCGGAGGACATTTTAAATCTAATGTCTATGTGAGTGTGCACGCCAACAGTTTGAGAATGTTGGGACGTGGTCATTTGTCCTTCCCCAAGGCCCTTGATTCCAAAACATACATTCTCCCTTCCCATTTGGACCACTGTGGGGCAAGGTGCTGTTCAGGAGTTGTCTACCACCTGGTGGGGGAGTGTCACAGAGGAGCCATTCGGGAGTGCGGCCGCCTTGTCACGCCCCTTCAAGAAAAAGGTCAGCAGCTCCCCCTTGCCCTTCACAAAGATGGGCCCTCGCCTCACGAAGCGGAAGCCGTACTCTCGAAGGATGGCTTGTGTCTCTTCCACCACCTGCAGAGGGGGAACACAGTACAAGCGCTTGGGGTCAGAGCAAGCCGAGGCTACTCAGATGGCACC
>PVKM010000481.1:0-106749 GCA_004027735.1 Carollia perspicillata | reverse complement strand
TAAGCTGTGTTCTCAATATATCCTGAACATTGCAGATTTTGTCACAATATTCAATGGCTACGTACATAATTTTCTTACAACTCAATTTGCAACAGTGCCTGGAATACACTGAATGCTCAGTACTCTGTTGAATGAGTGAACTTGTCTGCCCTTAGCAGTTCCTCTAAGACTCGCCCCACTGCTGGCGTGTATCCAAAGGGATGCCCAGGGCTCTTGCCCTTAGTTCTAAATGTCCTGTGCTCACTTCTGCTATAAAACCTTTAGCATCTCCCCTCTCCTTCCCCAGAAGGACCCCTTCATTTCTGCTACTTGATGAATTACTCCTGGTTCCTGTCCTTGACTCTCTTATTTTCACCTGGAAATTGTGTACTAGTAACAGTCTCCACTGGAGGAGTCCCCAGGACCTCTCTGCTTAGTATGCACCTTCCTGGACAACTACCAGGACTGGAAGAATTTCACTTTCGTACATTAGTTCTGCACTGTGTTACATGTAAATTCAGATAAATATGTCCTCTGTAATTTTAATTTAACCCAGTGATAATAAGTATAGAATAGATAAGGTCAACTGTAAGTATAGGACTTTTTATTAATCTATCAGAGAACTTTCTCCCAGTTGCTTTCCATCTATTTAATCAGTATTTCAATATAGTAATTCATTATTTCTTCAGCTAACAAATATCTATTCAGTTCCTCTTCATTGCAAGGCAGTGTCATTACTGTAAGGAACACAAAGACAAATGATATATGATTTGTGGCCTCAAAATGCTAATGAAAAAATGTGCATGCTATGCACCACAAAATACTGTAAGACTTCAGACAAAATTACATCTGTGCTTCCCCTGAAAATATAGATAATATTTGGAAGGGTCTCAATTATAGTGTGGGGGCAAAAGGTGAGGAAAATATTCTAGGTTTGGGGAAGAGATCCTGCTAAGACTCAGAGTGAGGACAATTCAGGTGCTGTTCAGCTACCACCATGGATTGTTCACTTTGGCCTGAGTGTTGAACACATATAGGAAAAATTTGACTATAAATTTTTAAAATATTTTATTTTTTTATTTTTAGATAGATGGGAATGAGGGAGAGAGGGAGAGAAACATCAATGTGTGGTTGTCTCTCATATGCCCCCTTCTGGGTACCAGGCCCACAACCCAGGCATGTCGAACCGGCAATTCTTTGGTTCGCAGGCTGGCACTCAATCCACCGAGCCACATCAGCCAGGGCTGACTGACCCTAAATTTGTAATGGTAGATTGGGGCCTGATTAGGGAGCCATTAAGATTAAAGAATTTGTTGTTTAATGAATACTTTGACATTTTACAGTCAACTGAAAGGGCAGAGAAAGGTTTTGATCAAAAGAAAAACTTGACCACAGACAAATTAACCTAGTACTAACAATAAAAATGAATTGGAGCATGGAAAGATTGCAAGATTTTGGGAAAGTCTGTCGAGAGCCAACTCTAATGCAATGGAGAGGTACTGAGAACTGGCACATGGACAGTGACAGGAGAAAACAAGCAGAGGACAGATTTTAAAAGATTTCAGAGAGAAACTTGGCAACATAGAGCCCTTGAGTAGAAGTGAAGAGATGCTTCCATCAAATGTTATTTTGCATAATCCTTTTAACATCCAATCAATAGTTCATGACAATATCATAAGTTGCGGGTAGTCAAATCTTTTCTCGAAATACAAATGTGTTTTGCTTTTCCATTTCCTTGAACTACCCTGATTTACGAATTCTTAGCTTCAGCCTTATTATCTTCACTGCTCTTCCGATGCATTTACAGTCCTCCTTTTAAAAATTGTGGTAAAACAACACATAATATAAATTTACTCTTAACAATTTTAAGTGTGCAGTACAATATTGTTAACTATATTCACATTATTGTACAAGAGATTTATAGAACTTTTCCATCTTGCATAACTGAAACTCCATACCCTTGAACCACAACTCCCCATTTTTTTCTTCCCTCCAGTCCCCCACCATTCTACTTTCTGTTTCTGAGTTTGACTACTTTAGATGCCTTATATTAGTGGAATCATGCATTATTTTTCTTTTTGTAATTGATTTATTTCACGTGACATAAGGTCTTCAAGCTTCATTCATGTTATAGCATACAACAGGACTCCATTTACTTTTAGGGTCAAATGATATATGTATATATAACCCCTGAAACAGGATTATCTTCTGGAGGGCAGGCCCCTTGTAGTAGAGGCTTCCCTCACTAGGTGAGTGTTCTAGGAACACATCTGTATCAGTGTACCAGCTGGCGTTGTTGTGAGAGGCTGTGTTAGGCTTCAGTTAATTTTTTTGGAAGGCTCTTTCAACCTGTTTGCCCATTTCATGATGGGTTTTTTATGAGTGAACCTGCTGACACTGTGCTGAGTGTTCAGCAGTGTTTGACCCAAAACTGCAAGACCCCTGTGCCCCACCCTCTCTATTTACCTGATCTTGCCCCAAGCCACTTTTCTTTGTTTCCCAGGATGAAAAAGTTCTCACAGGGAAACATTTTGCTGGTGTGAAAGACCTGAAAACAAAACACACACACACACACAAACAGCAGAAGCACAAAAAGGCGTCAAAATTGATGGGTTCAAAAACTGTTTTGAGCAGTGGAAAAAACCTCTTGATAGGTGTATTGCATCAAAGGGAGAGTGCTGTGGAGGTGCCTGAAGTTTAAACATGAAAGAATAAATACACAATTTTTTATAAATAAATTCTGGTTTTTTTGAGATTACATATTTATATATATTCATTCTCATTCATCTGTTGATGAACATTTAGGTTGTTTCCACAATTTGGCTATTGTGAATGATGCTGTAATTAACATGAATTTGCTCATATCTCTTCAAGATTCTATTTTGCAATTCTTTTGAATGTATACCCAGAAGTGAGATTTTAGTTTTATTTTTAATTTTTGAGGAAACTCCATACTGTCTTCCATAGCAGCTGTATCATTTTACAATCCCATGAAGAATGACTATCCATTTTAAAAATAATCAATTTTACGCCCTCACCCGTGTGCCTCAGTTGGTTGGGCATCACCCAGCAAAGCGAAATGTCGCACAGGCCTGGGTTGTGGGTTCGGTCCCTGGTTGGGGCACATCCAAGATGCAACTAATCGATGTTCCTCTCTCACATGATGTTTTTCTACTCTTTCTCCTACCCTTCCCCTCTCTCTAAAAAGAAATAAATAAAATAAAAAATAATCAATTTCAGAATGTTTCTGATGGCAACATTCTGAAAGCTCATCAATGAGTGATTTCTGGAATCATGTGAAAATCATAGCATGTGATCCTCATCCAAGTCTGGCCTTCTAATCAATATAGTAGGATCTCAATAAATATTCATTAAATGAAAAATTAAACAACTTCAGACTTTTGCTGCATTTTCTCATTCTCTGTGTATATGAATGGTCCTATCATTCCACAGAACCGGATAATGTTTAGAAGTCAGAGGGCTTGGAGATCATTTGATACAGCTGCATAATTTGAAGAGTAAAATCATGTGACTTCCTCCCCTCCCCCAAAGTTGGACCAGGAGACTTGAATTTATTTAACGAAACCCAATTTCTTTTTTAAAAATCTACCTTCAAATTTCAGTTTTTTTAACTATATAGGCTCTACTTTTTTCAGTCTGAAAGTAATTGTCCTTGTTTTAGAATATGAAGGCAAAGTAAGGCTTATTTAGTCATTTATCTCAATGAGATTTATCCTTCAAGGGGGAAAGTTTGGGAGGTTAAACACCTAGGCTCTTCTAGTTTCAGGACCAGTTTAGGAACTATTCAAAGAAGGCATCAGAGTTTCCATCAGCATAATTACCAAACCAATTAATCAGATTTGACTCCTAAACACTTGGATATTTCAAAATTAAGCTAATTCTGAAAGGACCAAAATTTATCACTACTGGGAATATTTACCAACTAAATATTGATAATAATGGCCACTGTTTATAGAGCTATGCACCACATACTTTCCATGCATTATTTAGTATCACAGCAGCTATTGGTACTATATCTATTCCCATCGAAAAGATGACTTTTGATTGTGTAACTTGTCTATGTCACACTGAAATTTGAACCCTAGTCTGTGAGCCACCTAAAACCACGCTCTTAGCCACTGCAGTGGTTACCTGACTATATGCTGGAATCTGTGGGGCATTTGGGCACTGGGAAACAAGCCCTAAAGTGGCTCATGCAGCTAGTATATCATATAAGGCAAGCATCATACATGAAAGAAAATGTAACGGTCCAAGAAGACATGTACTGTGTAGGCCATACATTCTGAAGTCAATAGGAACAGGTATTTAAAAAAAAGGAAGGAAGGAAAGAAAGAAGAGAAAAGTTTATATTAAATTCTTTAAATTCTTTAAATAATTCTATTCTTTAAAGAACAGAAAGGGTCACAGTAGAAAAAGCAAAAAACAATCAGAAGACATGGATTCTATTTTCCAGTTACCACATACTAATGAGTGATCTTGGGTATACTGCAAATTTTATATAATATGGTATAATCACATCATCAGAATAAGTTTTGGCTGCCTAATATGGGACAGTAAATATACTAGAAAAGTTTGATAGGACTGTTTACTCATTACATTATGTATATTACATCATCATATGTATTATATTAGGTTTTTTCATATTAGATGCAATGCAATGTTCTTCCCCAGTGTGACTCAAGGTCCAAAGCCGTCTTATAAGAATCAAAGTCTCCTATGATTAACCAAAATATTAAAGAAAAGACAAAGTGGCAGGTAGAAAAAAAGTTCTTCCCTTTCTTTTAGCTTATCTCTCCCCTCCCCCAGCCTTTATTCTCCTGACTTATTCAAGAAAGAGAGCACAGGGGCTCTCTTATCCAGGAAATATGAGAACTTTGGGTCAATTGTAGGGAACTGGGAGGAGAGGGAGTCAAGAGGGAGAAGAATGTCACAGAATTTTTTTAAAAGCACCTAGTTTAGTGGCACACAGGAATATCATTTTGTGTAAATTTGATTCATCGGGTAATTAAAACATTCTTGTAGATGTTTCATTCTATTACCATTAAACATTTTCCTTTTCCACGAACCTTTATTCTGATGCTTTAAAATAGTTCAAATTCATGTAAATTTTAAGTAAGGTTTTGGAGGTAAGGTAGCCAAGGGTTATACTGTCTTTCACGCAGTTAAGTAGAAACTGTCAAGTAGATTGATCCTTATTATAGTAAAGCTTCCGGGGAGGGTAGTGCTGCCCTCCCAGCAGATGTTCTAAAACTGTTGATCCCCCTCTTTTTTCATAAGGATTTTGGGAACATGCTAAAGACAATGTGTTGATGTCTTAGTGACAAAAGCTAGCTTTCTGTCAGCACTTTTCATTAAGGTGCGCTTTTAGCCCGTACCCCCATCACGTGCCATAGATTTGGTTTGGGATTAGCAAATGGTAATCTACATGTAACGCTCTCTACGGTCAACACAGGTTTGGCCATCTGATTACATTTTTTAAATGTACCTTTTAACCCCTCTTGCTATGCTTAATTTTAAGAGATGTGAACAAATTCACCAACTTGTGTCTTTCCTAGTCACTTTAATTTCTAACCAGGTAGTCCGTCAAAGCCTGGTCCCCTAGAGCAAGCTTAGAGAATCTAAAGATCTCCAGATCCTCAGTTCTTAGGAGAGGGCCTTGTGTGTGCACAGTTCTCACAACTCATAGAAGTTGACTAACTTGAGAGATAATAAAACCATCTCCTTCAAAAGTACTTGTTCATTTCAGGGCTCTTTGGAGATGTTTCTAAGCAGTGCTGCATCTGATGCGGGCAGCGAAGAAAAGAACTGTCCGCAAATGTGGGGCTTATCACCCGGAGATGCCTCCAGTCGCTCTGACAAATCTCTGAAGTGGGAAATAGTCAGTTTCCCTTCACAGGGCCTCAGTGTGTGAGAGAAGGAGGGGGATGGGCAGGGGCCATCAGGGGAGAAGTCTCCGGCCTTTCCACGTCTCTCAACACCATCCCTCCCCCACCTCGTCTCCTCCTTCCCCGAATTCTAAACAAGCCGGCGGTAAAGGGGCCCCAGGGGCAGGCTGGCCGGGAGGCTCGGCCTTTGTGGCTCTGCCCTCGACGGTGGCGAGGAGGCAGAGGGGGCGGGGACGCAGGCCACAGACCCTCAGCCGGGGCTTGACCCCCAGGTGCATTGTCCGGCCTGGCCCGCCCCCTCCCCGCTACTCCCCCACTCCCGGTTCGCGACCCGGCCGCTACCGGACCCCCTCCCAGCGTCTCCCTCCGCCGACCGCGCCGACCTCGCGGTGCCCAGACCAGGGGCCAGATGTAGAAAGTAGTCCCCAGTCCGGCAGCGGCGGTGCTGTCCACTCCGCCGCCCCCGCCCCTTCCAGCCGCCGCCTCACTCCGCCCCCAGGCTGGACTCTCGGGTCCCCCGCCTCCTGCGAGCGGGTGTCCGTGCGTCGGCCTCGCCGCGACCACAGAGAGACGAGGGTCAGCCACGCCGCTCCGCGCCACACCGGTACCCGAGGGGAAAGTCCAGGCTGCGCTTCTAGGCGCGGCGCAGGGAGCTCAGAGGCCGGGACCCGGGGCGGACAGCGGCTGCGGGGCGGCGGGGGAGCATGCCCGCGCAGCCCATCTGAATGGCGCCTTCTCTGCGAACCCTCGCTCGGCCGCGGCCGCCAGGGATGCTGCTGCTCCGCGCGCTCGTCCTGCTCCTCGGCTCAGTTCCAGGTGGGCGCGCTTTCTTCTGCGCCTATAGGGTGTGAGACGGCGCGAGTGGGCTGGGGAGAGAGAGAGAAAGGGGGTACGTGTTGCGGGGGGGGGGGCGGTGAGGGCCCCCGCGGTGGCGCTGACCACCCGCTCCTGTCTCCTTCCTGCAGTCCGTCGGAGCTGCGGCTGGTGGGCTGCGGGAGCCTCTCCCAGCGCACGCCCCTCGCCGCTGCGCTCCCACTGGCCACAAGCTGTGGGGCCGGGGCGCCCGCTGTCCACTCTCGTCCCTTCCTCCTCGCGCCATTGTCCGCGCTTCGGCTGCGTCCTCGCCTCAGCAGCCAGCCCGGGCCCCGCGCCGCCCGCCCGCCGGGCCGCCACGGCCGCACGTGGCTTTATTTATATTGTTTCCTCAGTGGCAGACTCGCCACACAGGGGGCGCCGGGGCTCCGCGCGGCTTTCCGGGTTTGCAGTGAGGACTCCCCCACGTTTTAGGGCGGGGGAGAGAGAGTAGGTGAACTCAGCGCCCAGGTCAGCAGCGCTAGTGCGCCGACTTTCCTGGATCGGAATGGAACGAGGGGAAGATGGGAGAGGTGGAATTGCAAAGAGAATCGGGTTGGAAGTTGCATGGCCGATTTGTGTCTCGAGTGGATAAAAATACCCGAAACTGAGAAGGAAGGCATGTAAATAGCACTTATTTCTCCTAGCCAGGTATTTCGGGGCAGGGCCTGAGGTCTGTACGCCTCCGGAGAATCCTCCCAACTCCAGGTTAACCGTGCGCAAACTTGGATGAATTAATTTTTCTTTTGCCTCCGTGTTGGTTTATCCTCAAAGAGATAAACGTATAAAGTGGATGTGGTGGTTGGGGGTGGGAGAGGTGTTCAGGCATCTGGGTGGTTTTATTTATAGGTTACAAACCCCGTACTTTGCTTTTTTTCTAGAGGAGTTAGTTTTCTGTTAGCATGAGAAAAGGATCAAAGTTAGATTTGACTCGGAAACACAATGGGCGCCTTCCGGAGGGGCCCTCGCAGCGCGGGGCTGTTAGGGTCGCTCGTGTCGCCCTGGGCATACATTAGAAGTCGTCAGTACGGGCGTGGGAGCGTGACTAGTGTGTGAGGTTACCGAGACCAATACCGGGGATGTGTAATCATGGATTCAGAACAGTCAGAAGGGAGATGAAACGTTCCCTCCAAACCCCTAATGCTCTATTCTGCCCCAGTCAATATGCAAGACTTTAGCTGGCCTTTGCGCTAAGTGCAAAAAGTGATAGGGTATTATTAGGTGGCCATCGGATCCTGGAGGGGGCCGGGGGCGATGTGTATATTTAGGATAAAGCCTTTCCTCTGCCCCGATAAAAAGTGTACTGGTTGATTAAGCAATCTCCTATCCCTATTAGACAGTAAGAACCAATTAGTCACGCATTTTTCCTCAACAGTTGGCAGTTCTAAAAAAAAAAAAATGAAATAAAAGTTTCCTAATCCGATCACCCACTGAGTACCAGCAGCAAGAGTTACCAACTTTTCAAAGTCAACTCTTTGTCCTTTAAATATCTACCTGACTCTGCAGAAATTAAGTAAATGGGTCTCTTTCCAGGAGAGGAGACAGGATCCTTGTTGTAAAAGGGCAGATGTAAAAATGCAAACTTGAGGGAAGATATAAAAATGCAAACTTGTAGTTTGTTACAAAAGATAAATGCTCTTCTCAAAGGAGTAGGTGCCAGGGTTCCAAAAACACTTCAAGGGACAAGGAAATAAACTTGCTTGTTCACAGAGTTGGAGTTTTGCTAATGATTTCTTGTAAAATTAGACTTTTACGACTTACTCTGTTCAAGATCTTTTTGACAAGCTTGTAAAAGTAGCAAACAGCTTGTGTTCATGAGTTCTCCCCACGATTTTGAAACTCTAGCAAGAAACTTGAGAACAGAATTCTTACAAGGCATAGAAGTTATTGAAATCTTCCCTATGCTGTCAGTGCAGAAGTAAAAGGTGATATTTCTGATTTGTTGGAAAGGTTTACTGAAATTCACATTGGTTTATTAAACTCATGAGTTAACTAACGTGGTTTGTTAAACTTTGTCTCATTACTTCCTGAATCTGTGTTTTACAATTGTGTATTACAAAATGATTTTATACCAATAATTCTGGATATACCTTCCCCCTCTTTCCTTATAGGAGTGTGGTGCTTTAGCGAACTGTTTTTTATAAAAGAACCACAGGATGTAACTGTCACAAGAAAGGACCCAGTCTTGTTAGATTGCCAGGCTCATGGAGAAATTCCTATTAAGGTCACATGGTTGAAAAATGGAGCAAAAGTGTCTGAAAATAAACGGATCCAGGTTCTGTCTAACGACTCTTTGTACATCAGTGAGGTGGAAGGCAAGCGAGGAGAGCAGTCTGATGAAGGATTTTATCAGTGCTTGGCAATGAACAAATATGGAGCCATTCTTAGTCAAAAAGCTCATCTTACCTTATCAAGTAAGTGGTTAAATTCTTTCTTTACATTCTTCATTGTAACATTCTGATGATTTCTTGACTCATTTATATGCTGACCCTAAAATCATACAGACATTAAGAATTTTCCTGGAGATACTGATGGCAACAAAACAGCAGGCAGAAAAATCTAAGAAAAAATGTAAAATTGAAATGAGTTGTTGAGAACAAAGTCAAATTAGGTTTAGGACAACAAAACCTGTAGAGGTGGCTTTATATAAATTGAAGTGTTTCATACAATGAGAAGAGTTGAGTGCAAAAATTTGGCCAATACAACAACAGTTGTTCGAAAAAAAACTACTCTTTTGTACAAGAGTAATTACATTTTAAAATTACAAGCAAATCTTTCTGCTTTTTAAATGGCCCTTGAGTGCTAAATCTTTCTTATAGCCCAACCTTCCATTTCTCTGACTGCTTTAAGATCACCCATGTTGCTTTTAATTGTAAGAGAGGGCATTGGTCAGTAACTCTCAAGCCTTTGAAGTATTCCTAGTCTTTTCCTGCTGAGACAGAAAGAGATTAAGGCCATTTCCATATTATGCCCAGTGGACTTAAACCAGATCTGCCCACACTTTTCCAGTTGTCATAAAGTTTGCCGTCTAATGATTTTCTTTGTATTAACAACCCATCACATCAACTGCTTGTCCAGGTGATCCATTGCTGGGTAGTTGACCTGATGACTGTCGAGTATAAAGATAGGCCTAGAACAGATAGGTTACTCCCTTGTTCCCACTGGGTTTTTCACAGCTCCAGGTGACCAAGAACTGCAGCGCAGCACTCAGCATTGTAATAGACAATTTAAATCTCAATTTAAGAAAATCTGCACAAGTGTATCTAAAAATAGTTTTACAAGCATCCTAGTTACATGTCTCTGTTGATCTACCAAAAATAGATTCTGCACTGTAACTACAAATTGATCATTGAAAAGATGAACAATAGGAAGAAGGAGCTCTTGAGATAAGGCATAATTTTAGGAAGTAGTTTCTTCAGAGTCTACACAGTTGAAATTTAGGAAGCACTTGGTAGTGGGTTCTTAGGTGATTTTATTGTAATAGTTGATGGCCATGTTTACATCACCCTTATATTACTAATTTATTTTATTTGTACAATAATCAACTGTAGAAAATAAATTGCAAGCAAAGATATTTTTGTATTGAAATATGTCAGAAAAGTAGAAAAGTTTCCAATTCTAGCCCCCTCTGCACAAGAATAACCTAAACCCGAGAGAATTTCTGGTAAACTTACTTTCTTGCTTCTAATCATCGGCCGGTAATTAGTTTCGTTGTTGCTGAGTAATGGTTTTTCTGTGCAGTACTGTTTTTAGGAGAGTATGCTTTTTATGTTATGTTCTGTGCATTTAATTTTTGTCTATTATAAAGTATTTAGAGAGTTGTAATTTTTCTACATTTTCAAGTTTGAGAAATCTTGTATTTTCATACCCAGAATCTGTAACTGGTACTACCTTCCATCTAGAAGGGCAGGATGGAAAGGTGGAGAGGGGTGGTTGGGCATTAAAAGATGAAGCATTAGACATGACCTCAAGTTGTTTCCAGGACCTCCTTGGAAGCCTGACAGAATCCAGGGGTACCCAGAAATACTTTGAAATCACACAGAGCTTTCAGATTTCATAGTCTGAACAGTGCAACGTATGTTAGTAACAGTGAAACAAATGTTAGTGTAGACTTTTTGAGTATCTTTAGATTTTTGAATCTTTATAAAAATTATTAATAAATAATTTAATTAGATGTGAATCATTTTAAGCTTCCTATGAAATAGCTTTCATATTATAAGTATTAAAAATTTTCCAATGAGACTATATAGAACGTTGCTTTGCTATTAAATGTCAACCGTAGTCAGTTTTAGGGACCACACTTTTCGTATGTATGCATTAAAAGAAGTGCATAGTGGGTTTAAATTTTTCTTAGAAATAGGAGATTTCTTAGAGATTCTGAACTCACAAAATTCTGGTATCTAAGAAGCAATGTACAATGATGTGGCCTCATATGACTTTATCCTGTGTTCAGGGTAGAGATATAATATATATTAAACAGAGGAGAATAGGCATTAACTGGACATTCTGGTTTGTTTGTTTTTTTTAAAGCTAGTTCTCTCCTAGTTTATTGATAGCAGCAGGGTGCAAGTATGTCCTTTTTATATTCTGGTCAAAGATTTTGTCAGCAAGCATATCTTTTGGTTCAGAAGTGTAATAATACAGCGTCTGAAAATCTCAAACTTTAAACTGGATAAGTTTTAGATTTTAAACACACAGACAATCAAGTCTTGGTTTCTAAACTTAGGAACTAGAAGCTGAAAGTTGCACTGTAGGCAGGAATTCCATTATTCATGTGTAAATTAGGAATTCACAGGGTTAAAAGGTTAGAAACTGGCCAGGATGAGGTTTACCCTTGTGATAAAGAGCAGATGACCCTCATTCATTGGCCAAAGCTTTCATGTAGCTCTTCTGCAAAGTTAGTTATTGCCACGAATTGTTCTTGAGGAATGCAGAAATTCAAATGTGAACAGGCCTTTCCTTAAGTGTCACTATGGAGCCTTATCTCCCAAGCACATCAGAGCCTGCTTCAGGGACAAGGTTCCTCCCCAAAGGCCTGGAGGCTTTACTTCCCTGTTGTTCATCCAAGCACAAAAGAATTTGTCTAACTTAGTTTTTCTAAGGCACCCCATTTTTAAAGGAAAGTATAGGGTTAAAGTAACATTTAGTTTTTTTAAACAGGTAATCCTTTTTATTGATAGCTGTTTTAGCTGTTTTACATTTTCATGTAATTGGAATAGAAAGGAGAGTGATGTTGGGAGACCCTTTTCTAGTTCTGTAGTAAGAACAGAAGATTAAACCATTTCCTATAAATTTAAATATTTTAAACTTTTGGCAAATCAGATTTTCACTTTCATGGGTGCTATGTCTTCACTATGTAAATACTTTAAATGCTTTATGAGTAAGAAATAAACTAAGGACATCTTGACGTTTTTTGCATTCTTAATGTTGAAATAAGTAAGATAAATTTCATAGGAAAGCATTAGAGTGGTAAAACGGTCTCGTATTTCAACAAGTTTAAATTAAGATAAGAGACATTTGAGAGAAGTAGAGGAGGAGGTGGGTTGTGTTCTGTGATGTGTAAAAGACTGGCTGTAAGCTAGTGATTGAACAGGAAGCTGGTTGTTTATTTCCTTTCCATAAAAGGTGGAAATTAAAGTCTTAGGGTAGAGGGAAAGAGAATATAAAGCTGACTTATATTTCATAGGTTTTTCATGACTTTTCACTTGGGTGAAAAATAATTTTTTAAGTGAGCATTTGTAACTGGAAGACCATAGGAATTGTAATTTTTAATGGATTTTTTCAACATTTTTTAGTTAGTTCTGCCATTATGAAGTTGTTTGGGGTGGGTCCATTTCTGTGACTTGAGTGATATATAAATTATAGCCCAAAGTTGATCTTGAAATGTGAGTTTAAAATATATTGAAAACATTTAAAGGGTCATACTAAAAAGAAAGAAGGTGGGTAGTATATTGAAAAGAGAAAGATATAAACTATGAGACTATTACCCTACATTTTTAGTTTTATTAATGACCTTGGTCCCAAGATTTTGCTATACTGTCACTTTTTATTGAGATTTGTAGATGCTGTAAAGGACAGAGTCTTATCTGCCTGCATGTTCACTTCAAGACATGCTGTTAACAGTTACCTGCCCTAATTTCAGAGTGCTAACACAAAAGTTAAAGTCATTTGATTTTGGAAAAATAAGACAGAACTGAGGTATTTAGAGAGATCAATCTGATAATACTGTAGGTGATGTTCAGATGATGCTTTCTGGGATCCAAGAAAAGTTATCTTTAAAAGGAGGGGGTATGGTTCAGCAGGACATGTTTAACTTAAAAATTGACCTTAAAATTCGCCTTAAAATTGCGAAAGTTAACTCAGGGAAGTAAAAGCACCTACAGTTCTACAGTCTTACAATGACACTTGGTTCTTCTAGTCTGTCTACTTAAAGGGTTTATCAGGTACCTGGTAATTGCTGGGTAATGGAACCAGTTTTTTCTACTTTGCAGTTGATTAGTGAGAATCATTTCTCATCTTTAGAAATGTGTAACACTATCTCACTGTTTTTCACAGTTGTTGGAAATTTCATTTTTTAACAAAGCAGGATCCACTGAGGAGTAAATTATAATTTACTTCAAGGTGTATATAAATGTGTTTGTTTACTTTGCTTCTCTCCAGCTTCTTAATGGAATTTTGAAAGGGCATTTGGTATGCCTCTCTTTTGTCAACTATCTCTGATTATTCTGGAGAAAGGGCCTCACTCAGAGCAGTTGTTTGCCCACGGATTTGTTGTCACCGCTCCTCAATTTAACAGCTGGGTCTATTGATGACATCCAGGGCAATTTAAAAGAATAGCAAAACCCAAATCTTTTAACCAGGGTTTTAGGTTGAAGGAGATTTTCAATTAATAAATAAATGCATTTGAGGTTACTTTTTTTGAAAACCCTAATATTCTTGCCTACAGTTTTGAGATATTATATTTATTTGTCATAGGTATAGCACTCAATTATGATTGATTACTTTCAGCTTTTAAACTGGCAATTACTGTTTGTATTAAAAACAGTCAGTAATGTTGAGGCACTTTGTTGAGGATCATGCTTGAATTTTAGAAGCAGCTGTGATTATTGTTTTAAGAGAAATCCTAAAAATTGTACCCCAAATAAAGTTTTCATTGTCAGTCAGCACTATTTTAATACTTCTGAGAGTTTATAGTGTTCAGACTTCTTATTAAAGCATTTTTAATATATTTTATTGATTATGCCATTACAGTTGTCCCATTTCCCCACTTCATTCCCCTCCACCCTGCACACCCCCTCCCACCCACACTCCCCCACTTTAGTTCATGTCCCTGTGTCATAAGTTCTTTAGCTTCTACATTTCCCACACTACTCTTGCCCTCTCCCTGTCTATTTTCTCCCTACAGTCTATGCTACTTATTCTCTGTACCTTCTCCCCACCCTCTCCTCCCACTCCCCTGTTGCTAACCTTTCACGTGATCTCCATTTCTGTGGCTCCGCTCCTGTTTAGGTGTGGATGCTAATAACTATGAATTTGCTGTTTTTAAACTCATTTAAATCTTGGTAATTAAGAGGAAGAAGACACACTGGGGATCATTGAAGCAATATTGGCAGTAGCTTTACGTGGTAATCTGCACAGAACAAGCTCCCAGTTGAGAGCTGATGATGATGATGTGCAAAGAAGGTGAAAATGCACTAAATTATCTTCAGTGGCTGTAATTCTGAAGCCAAGTGACTGCTGTGAGGTTATGTATTGCAGAGGATAAAGGCATCGTCCCTCACAAATGTCTCTGACACTAATCTGACAGATACTTTCCTGACTTACATACCTTGTTTCTTTTCTTTTTTTTAAACCTCTGGGTCTCAGAAATTGCTTTTGATGAACTTTAAAAATCAAATTTTCGTAGATTGAGCAGAAGACATGAATTTAAAATGTTTGTGTTTTCAGTTTCTGGAGGGTTTGCCCTTTTCCTGTTTTTATATGTCTATATATTTTTTATAATTTGCATTTATAATGGCTGGGTTAATCAAGCAACTATTGGTGAATGCAGTCATTCTGGTTACAGACTTGTGTCCTCACTGGCATAGTTCTTTGGACTGATGGAAAACAAATTCTCCTTTAAAAATTTACCTAATGAAAAATGTAATAAAGTTTTACTTTATGAAACTACAGTAATTCCTGTTTAGAACAGTGTAATTTGTTTTTTTTTTTTATAATGCTGCTTTATATAGGCTACTTTCTCTAAATCAGTTTTATATTGCTTTGGAATAGTCTTCCAAAATGGCCTTTTTATTGTTTTGTAGTCTTTCTAGTACTACTGAGAAATCTTCTATGCCACCAATACTTACCCCCCCCCAAATAATAAGAAAAGAAAAGAAAGAAAAAAGAAAAACATTTCTTGCTGTGGAATACATATCTCAGGGTTTCTCTTGGTGCAGTTGGCATTCAGGGATAGGTAATTCTTCGTTGTGGAGGCTGTCAAGAGCAATGTAGAATGTTGCAAGTGTCCCTGGCCTCTGTATACCAGATGCCTCCTCACAGCTGTGACAACCAGAAAAATTGTGTTTTGGAGGCAAAATCACCGCTGGTTGAGAACCACTGATGTTTCTGAAAATGATAGAGAACTTCTTTCCAAGTCATACTGGGCCATTATTTTAATGGTTTCTGTTTTACACTTGATATTTTACTTTTTTTTTGGTGTTAACACTGCTAAATATATTGAATAGAGAACTATTTGCTATTTTTAAGTATTGCCAAAGAAGCTGGATTAAAAAAAATGTGTTTGGGTCATTGTTTGTCTAAGTTGGGGTGATACTGTCTCTTCATTCCTTTTTCACACACATGGTACATTGAACATTATTAGGAGTTCAGTCTTCTGTAGGTCCATTCATTTTGATTTCAGTATTTTAGAACTTTTTTAGGGGATACCTAGTCAAAGAGTAAATGCAAATTTTATTTAACCCTATTTATGTGGGACCTTTTACTTTGTTGATGTGTAGACACCAGAGTTGAAAAGATATGAGAAAGCTCCATGTGTGGTAAATGTTAAATTAAAGGACATCTGTTGTGATGCTTTGCATGGAGAGAAGTAAAACTGTATGTGATTAACAGCCCAGAGAATAACATTCGCTGTGTGGTAGGTGGTTTGTTGGGTGAATGGTTAACGGAAATCTTTTCAGCTAATTCAGTGGTTCCATAGACTTATTTTGGGGAGAGGCAATTTAACTTCCTGCAGATAATAATGTGAAGATGGTAGCTTCTTGAGAGGACATTAAGGGGTGAATAAAAGAAATAATTAGACAGTAAAGTATGTTAATTAACATATAAAGGTGCAGGAGAATTTTGAGTGGTTATTATTGAAATACTGTTTGTAGTCTTCATCTTTCTCAAGATATCACTCTTTATATTTGCTTCTGTTTTGCTTAGCTGTTTATGCTAGTAAAAGTTATGATTGTTGCTACCTGTAGTTGGTTACCTGTGAAGGCCATTAGCCACTGGTGACCCAAGTGTCAAGTTGAGATGGATGAAAGAGGAAGCAGAATTTTTTAATAAGTGGATCTAATGCTGAGAAAGGCTGACTGAACATTTGGTACCATGTGTTCTGTTCCAAAAAGGTACTTGGAGTAGAGCAAAATAGTTCAAAATAAAAGAGGAAAATGCACATTTTTCTTATAATTGAGGAAAATAGTATTTGTGTCAAAATAGAATTTTAATGTTCTTGTTGTCATTTCATAATAATATTATGGCATTGATAATTTCTAATATCTGGTAAATATTCTTAGTGCTGCTATATTTTTTATTTGGTTGATGATAGCTACTGTGGAAAAGCATAAAGAATGACAAAGAGGCAGGAAAGCCAAGCATTTCTTCCCCATTGCTGGTGACTTATATGACTTCAGACAAATCACTTAATCATTCTGATCCATGCTTGTCTTATGTGTTAAAATGGATAGCTGGGGGAAAAAAGGGGATGGAGGTTGAGCAAAACAGTGCCCTTATTTTTATAATTCTTTTTTTCCTTTTTTATTTTTTTAATATTTTATTGATTATGCCATTACAGTTCTCCCATTTCCCCCCTTCATTCCCCTCCACCCTGCACACCCGCTCCCACCCACACTCCCCCTTTTTGTTCATGTCCATGTGTCATCAGTTCTTTAGCTCCTACATTTCCCACACTACTCTTGCCCTCTCCCTATTTTATACCTACTGTCTGTGCTACTTATTCTCTGTACCTTTTCCCCACCCTCTCCTCCTCCCACTCCCCTGTTGATAACCCTTCATGTGATCTCCATTTCTGTGGTTACACTCCTGATCTAGCTGTCCACTTAGTTTGCTTTTCTTTTAGGTGTGGATGTTAATATCTGTGAATTTGCTGTCTTTTTACTGTTCATATTTTTATCTTCTTTTTCTTAGATAAGTCCCTTTAACATTTCATATAGTAAGGGCTTGGTGATGAGGAACTCCTTGAACTTAACCCTATCTGGGAAGCACTTTATCTGCCCTTCCATTCTAAATGAAAGTTTTGCTGGATAGAGCAGTCTTGGATGTAGGTCCTTGTGTTTCATGACCTGGAATACTTCTTTCCAGACCCTTCTTGCCTGTAAAGTCTCTTTAGAGAAATCAGCTGACAGTCTGATGGGAACTCCTTTGTAGGTAACTGTCCCCTTATCTCTTGCTGCTTCTAGGATTCTCTCTTTCATTTTAATCTTGGCTAATGTAACTATGATGTGCCTTGGTGTGTTCTTCCTTGGATCCAACTTCTTTGGGACTCTCTGAGCTTCCTGGACTGCCTGGAAGTCTATTTCCTTTGCCAGATTAGGGAAGTTCTCCTTTAGTATTTGTTCAGATAAGTTTTCCACTTGTTGGTCTTCCTCTTCTCCTTATGGTACTCCTATAATTTGGATGTTGGGACGTTTAAAGATGTCCTGGAGGTTCCTAAGCCTCTCCTCATTTTTTTTGAATTCTTGTTTCTTCATTCTTTTCTGTTTGGTTGTTTGTTTCTTCCTTCTAGTCCACTCCATTGATGTGAGTCCCAGTTTTCTTCGCATCACTACTGGTTCCCTGTGCATTTTCCATCATTTCACTTATGAATACCTTCATTTGTTCATCTAATTTGTGACCAAAATCAACCAGTTCTTTGAGCATCCTGATCATCAGTGCTTTGAACTGTGCATCTGATAGGTTGGCTATCTCTTGCTTGCTTAAAAGTATTGGCTCTGGGGCTCTGAGCTTTTCTTCTGTTTGAGCCATTTTTGGTCACTTGGTGCCGGTTACGTATAAGGGGCAGAGCCTTAGGTGTTCACCAGGGCAGGGCAGCCTAGTCGCCAAGTTGTGATGCTGTCTGTGGGGGCGGGGTCAGAGAGGGAACAATGGTGCCTGTTCCTTGCTCTCTCGAATTTGCGTCCCCTCTGCTGCCTCTCACAAGCAAACTGGGCCCCCCTGGCGCTGGTTCCCAGGTGGGTGGGCCTATGCACGCTCCAGGACCTTGTGGGTCTCCTCGGCAACCTCGCCTGTGAGGCTGGGAACCTCTCCCTGTACCTTTTCATATGGTGTTTTTAGGCTTTATTGCCCGTCTCTGGGGCCCTGGGTTGTGCAGTCCGTCTCACTGCCCACTCTTGCCTAGTTTATTTGCACGCAAATGTGTGTCCACGGTTGGCCAACTGCCCTGCGCGCCTTGCATGCTCTGCTCATCTCCTCCCTGTGTCTGGGGTCTGCAAGCTCCATGCCACCTATGCCACCCAGTGCTCCCGAGCCTGGCAGCCACCACGTTTTCCTGCTGCATTCCCTCTCTGCTGGCTGCGGACTCTGCCCCTCTTACCGGTCTGGTTGAATGGTTGTCGGACTTCTGTAGTTCAATTTTCTCTGTTCTGGTTGTGTTATAAATATTTGTTGTCCTTACTCTTGGTTGTGAGAGGAGGTACAGTGTTTCCACCTACGCCTCCATCTTGGCTGGAAGTTATTTTTATAATGCTATTATTGTAATTCTAAGTAAATGGCCAATAAATATTTTTATAAGACTAAGTCCAGTCACATTGCAAGAGAACCCTTTAAGTCACTGAGAAAAAATTTAAAAGGTTGGCCATTATGTAACTTGGAACTTTTAAGAACTCATATTCTTCCCATGAACCTTACGAGGATCAGTTTTTGGAGAGGGGGAGATCTTAAACCAATATGATAATTTGAACTAGTCCTTCCTATCTGTCTGTCTGTCTGTCTGTTTATCTATCTAGTTATCTATTTTTTATCCTTGTCTGAGGGCACTTTTTCATTGCTTTTAGAGAGAGAGGAAGGGAGGGAGAGAAACATTGATTGGTTGCCTCACATATGTACCTAGACTGGAGATCCATATATTCCCAGAACAGTGATAGAACCCATAACGTAGGTATGTTCCCTGACCGGGAGTTGAACCTGCAACCTTTTGGTTATGGGATGATTCTCCAACCAAGTGGGCCACATTGGCCAGGGCTGAACTAGACTACTTTTAGAGCCTAGAAAAATAAGTTACTTTGTCTGAGACTGGGCAGTTCAGGATGGTTGTGCTACTTTAAAGGCTGTCAGAGTGTTGGAGAGGTATAACTTTACAAATATGTGTCTGGTCCTGCTAATAATTAACAGTGTATTTTGATATTTATAGACTCAGTGTTTAAAAAAATAGTGCCGATTTCCTTTTTAAGAGAGTTTTGATAAACTTTCCTGAGGATGTATTTTAATAGAAGTAGATTATACTGGCTCCCCACCACCATAACTAATTCTTATTAAGAATGATAAATTTTAATTCCACCCCCCACCCCTAGCTTTCAAACTGAATTAACTTGAGTCCCTCTGATTAGATTTATAGTAACTTCAATTAAAATATTGACCTCAGAGTACACACATAATAGGGAAAAAATGCTTTGATGTTGGTATTGCCATTTTGGTATTTCTTTTTAAAAGGGAGATCACAGCTTTTCTTAAATAAGTTTGCCAGTTAAATGTGTTTACTGTTTTCTTAATAAAAAGAATTTACTTTTTATATGTTCAAGAAAGTCACATTTTTATACTCTGACTTAGTAATACTTTTAACTTAATTTTAAGTGAGGGACCAACTTCAGTAAAGCAGTAATATTATCAAAATTTTTACCAAAGGGATTTTTTAAGTTATCCCAGTGGTGAAATATGATTTTTTCAAAGCCTGCAAGTATCTTTACTTGGATGATTTACATTTTTAGAAAGCTGTGATAATTAATACATGAAAGAAGCTTTATGAAATTTTAACTTCGTGAAGTTTAATTTTCAGTCTACCAGAAGTCTCTGATATTAGGACTGATTAGGAAGTTCTGATATTTATAGAGAGAGAATTTTGCTGCTTAGCAAGTGATACAGTGAGAAGTTATAACAGAACCCACAGTTGGTCAGTAGCGAGGTGACCAGTTTCTTAACATAACTAAACGTGACTCTACCATTCCTTATCATAAGAGAGAGAAGCTGACAATCAGGTTTTACTCTGTTAAACATCTTTCAGAAAGGGGTGACATTCTAAAAATTGAAATAAAAGAGAAACAAAGAAAATACGTTATTACTTTCCACTGTTCTTTAAGTTTTTAAGTACTTGTTAAGATAACTGGTAATGAACATTTTGAAGAGAGAGGCTGAAGATTCCCTAAAACTTATCCTGCTCAGTCAGTAGAGAGTTTTTGTTCCCTAATTTGACTTGCAGTGTCATTCTGCCTTCCTTCTAACATGAGTAGGATCGCAACTTGCAGTTTTAGAAATGTTTGTTTTGCAAATAAGGAATATGAAGCTGGAAGGAGATACTGCCTTGCTGAAGGGCACAGCTGCTAGATCTGGGACCACAACTCAGGTTTGCCATGTCTAGTCATGAATTCGCAATGCTGAAGTAAAGATTTTATGCTGCATATTGTGTGAAAATGAATCTTTTTATTCATATATATCCCATAAAAGCCAGAATATAGAAAAGAGAAGGGTAACAAAACTGAAACTGAGATTAAAGATGCTTCTTAATATTTATTTTAAAAATATGATTTTATTTATATCATTGTGCAACTTACTGTACTTGCATGGGTTTTGTTGTTGATGATGATGTAGTCAGTTGGTTGATTTTGAAGTAAAACTGCTAATGTGTTTCAGTTTTTATTTGTGCTTAACACTCCGTGGAGCTTATTTTCTTGCCTATAACCTCCATACAGGGAGATTGAGCCCCAGTCCTTTTAGAGATTCGGTGTTGGTCAATATATCTGTCCAAATGGAAGTGGGCTATAATGCAGTCCTTTTCAGTGTCTCTCTGAGTAACCTGCAGTGGGACTAGGTTATTTGGCCACCAAAAGATTGGGGTTTAAATACATGGTTGAGTATGTGTCATTATTATCTCATGCAAAGAGGGGAAGAGTGACAACCTATGTCTATCATGGAAATTTTTTAGTAACATTTTTGTTCAGATAGAATTCACATACCACAAAGTTCATCCTTCTCAAGTGTACAATTCAGTGGGTTTTACCACTTCCATCTGTTACTACATCCATCACTCCAAAAAGAAGCCCTATATGTCCCAATTCTCCCCTCCTCTACTCCTTGGAACCAATAACTTAATTTCTGTGTCTATAGATTTGTATAATATGGGCATTATCATAAAAATGGAATCATATAGTATGTGATCTTTCGTATATAGCTTCTTTCACTTAGCATAATATTTTCAAGGTTCATCCATGTTGTAGTATATATTAGAACTTCGTTCCTTTTTATAACTGAATAAGATTTCATTTTATGATATACCATATTTTAGTTATCTAGTCAAGTCATCTCTTGATTGTTGTTTGTTTGTTTCCATCTTTTGGCTATTGTGAACATTTCTGTGGTGAACATCAGCATACCAGGGCTATCTTTTTGATCACTGTTTTAAATTCTTTTGGGCATATATCTAGGAGTGGAATTGATAGGTCATTTGGTAATACTACATTTAACCTTTCTAGGAGCCACCAGCCTGTTTCCCACAGTGGCTGAACTACTTTATGGTCCCAGCATTGATGCCTGAGGGATTCCACTTTTCCATATCCTCACCAACACTTGTTATTTAACTTAAAAAAACAAAAACAAACCCAACCTAGTGCCCCGACTGGAATGGCTCAGTTAGTTGGGTGCCCTCCTGCAAAGTGAAAGGTCACAGGTTTGATTCCCGATCTGGGCAAATGCCTGGGTTGTGGGTTTGGGCGGGGCACTTAGGAGAGGCAACATACTGATGGTTCTCTCTCACATTGATGTTTCTCTTCCTCTCTTTCTCCCTCCCTTCCTTTCTCTCTAAAAATACAGAAATAAAATCTTTTAAAAAATACCAACCTAGTAGGTATGAAGTACTATCTTACTATGGTTTTGATTTGTGTTTCTTTAATGACTGATGATGTTGACACCTTTTCATGTGCTTACTGGCCATTTGTGTATTTCCTTTGGAGAAATGTCTATTCAGGAAAAAACTGGGTTGTTGATCTTGTGATTGAGTTGTTGTAGGAGTTATGTATGTATTCTAGATAGTAAGCCCTTACTAGTTTTATGATACACAAATATTTTCCTCACTTCTGTATTTTGTCATTTTACTTTCTTTTTTTTTAAGATTTTATTTATTTATCTTTGGAGGGGAAGAGTTAGGGAGAGAAATATCAATGTATGGTTGCCTCTTGTGTGTCCCCTGCTGGGAACTGGCCCACAACCCAGGCATGTGCCCTGACTGGGAATCGAACCATGATCCTTTGCTTCACAGGCCTGCGCTCAATCCACTGAGCTACACCAGCCAGGGCTACTTTCTTGATAATATTCTTTGATGCACAAAGTTTTTAATTTTGAAGAAGTTCAATGTATTTTTCTTTATTGCTTATGCTTTTAGTGTCATATCTAAGAATCCATTACCAAATCAAATGATGGGAATCCAATTTCACACTATTGTATGTGCAAATCCACTTGTACCAGCACCATTTGTTGAGGAGACTGTCCATTCCCCATTGAATGGACTTGGTACCCTTGTTGAAATCATTTGGCTATAGATATATAGGGGTTTATTTATGGACTGTCTCTTCTCTCCCATTGGTTTATATGTCTACCTTTAAGCCAGTACCACACTGTTTTGATTATTATATATTTCTAATATTTTGGGGGACTGACATTGTTTAATAAGATTATATAGCTTTCACGTGTAGAAAAATACATTTCTCAGAAAAATACTTATTGAAAGCTACTCTGCTAGGTCTTGAGAATGCCACAATTAATTTAAAAAACAGTTCCTGACTCAATGATAGGTCAGTGGGAAAAAGAAATTCATAAGTAAGCAATTACTAAAGCAATATGCTTATGTAATAGTAGAGTATATACCTTTAATAGAGTTACACATGTGATACCAGTTTTTTTTTAACTTTATACTGAAAATTTTCAGATCTACAGAAAAATGGAAGGATAGTATAATGAACATATGAATTCCTTTCACCTAGATTCCTAGCTGTTAATTAACATTTTGCCACATTTACTTTGTCTTTGTCTTTACAAATGTAAGTTGCAGTAGACATCATGACATTTTGCCTCCAAATACTTTAGTTCCCCATTTATCTACACATCTGGGATGGGAGTTAGGGAGCGATCCTTGTGGGAGTGATCCCTAAGCTAAATTTTAAAGGAAAGCTAGATTTTAGTTGGCTGAGTCAAAAAGGTGTAGTAGTAAGGAACAACATGACATGTGAAATAATAAGCTGTTTGGTGTTGCTAGAAAGTAAATTTCAAGGAAACTGTGGCTAGAAATGGAGTTGAAGTTGTGGGCAAGATCCACTTAAGAAAATAAATATTCATGATATACCACCTGCCCTATTGAGAAACCTGGAATATAACCTGTGAGTGGTGAGGAGCTGCAGGGGATTTGGATTGGTCAGTTTGTTTAATAGATTGATCTACTGGTGTGAAAACAGAAGATGGGTGAACAGGGTGGGAGGCAGATGGAGACTGTGATATCAGCATGGTCAGAACTCATAAGGGTCTGGACTACAGCATGTGTAAGAGGATGAAAGGAAGATAGATTTTTAGGTCATAATTAGGATTAAAAATAGCAGTACTTGTTAGGTGTAGGGAGTAAGGGAAAAGAAAGAAGTTCAGGATGATGTCAATATTTCTTGTTTGGATGACTTGGTAAATGGTGGTGCAGTCAACTAACAGAGAACACAGGAGAAGGAGCTAATAAAAGGAACAAAGTTATGAGTTCAGCTTGGAAAATGTTTTAAGGTGTCTGTGAGATGTGTGGGTGGAGCTGTCTAGCATGTGGTTTAAGAGAGCTGGTATGAGTCAGGAAAGGCATGGCTTGAAGTATCAAGTTGAACATCACCAGGACTGACTTACATGGAATTGAAGTCATGGTTTTGAGCAGAATGAATGTACTGTGCATGAAGGATGGGCAACAAACAGAGACAGAAACAGTTGTCAGGAAGCTGGGTGGAAAACCAGTGATATACAGAATCATAGAAGTCATGGGAGAAGTTTCAGAGAGTTTATGAGACAACATCAGCTACAACAGAGTGTTTCATTAAGATAAGACTTGAAAAATACCCTTTGTGCCAGGCAATTAATAGATCATTAAAGTCTCAGAGCAGTTTCAGTAGATTGAAAACAAGCAATATGGACATTGAATTTTGCCTAAAATTTAACAATGGGACAATTTCTCATGGTTTTAATATTGTTTGGCATTATTATTTTCAAATTAGAAATAATACTATTCTGCTATGATTTAATTTTTTAATCCTCACCCAAGGATATGTTTATCGATTTTAGAAAGAGAGGAAGAGGGGTGAGAGAGGGAAACATTGACGTGGGAGAGAAACATCCATTGTTTTCCTCGGTATGCGCCCCAGCTGGGGATCATACCCGCAACCTTTTGGTGCGGGACACTGCTCCAACCAACTGAGCCACCTGGCTAGGGCTATTCTATGATTTAGCAAAATAATACCATTTTACATTTTCCCAAAACTTTTATTAATATCATGATTATCAGAAAATTTAGTTATTTAACGTGTGAATGGTTAAATTGCTATTTATTTTATCTGAAATAACTGTTAAACATATACAACTCATCCTTTGGGAACATACTCTAAAAATAATAATCAATGAGTATATAAAACCATTAAAAGGCATTCATCATTTGTTTATTAAAGTTCTCTGTGCTGTCTCTTAAATTGATTTTCCCTCAACTTATACATTTCTAAAAATTAGTCTATTAGGTCTTCAACTTGAAAAGGAAATCATGATTTTTAAGCAGATTTCCCTATTCTTTATTTTATCTTCTAATATCAGTTTTGCAGATAATGATACAGTTTAACAAATGCAACTATTTCTCATTAATCTGTAAATATTTGAAAAATTTTAGTAAAATTAATTAAGACAAGGAATATAGTCAATCCCCTAACCCCTATTTTTGGTGTTATAGCTTTTCTAAACAATTCAAGTATTCAACTTTAACAAACAACCCAACTAAGATAGTGAGTTTAAAGTGTGTATACTTATAAAACCAGTTATATATGTATGTGGGTATAAAATTATTTATGAATGGTAATTTGAGCCTTAAGAGGCCTAGCCTTATAAACTTGGTATATCTGTATTTAAGAAGGTCAAATGAAAGTATGCATTAAAAATATACATGAATTTTTATAGTTTTTTAAAAAAAAGTGGGTTTGTGTTAAGATGCTGAACAGATTTCATATATGATAGTGAAAATTATTATGATTTTTAAAAATATGAAACAGAAACAAAACTTTCACCTTGATGAAACAGCAACATAAGTGTCATTAATAAGAGGGCATTTGGCTCTTCAAACATGTTGTGTCCCATTACATAATAGTTTACCAGATTAAGTGAAATTATTGATTTCTGCTTCATTACTGACATACATTTATGAGCAGTTTCTTCGGCACCAGAGCACAATGCCAAAGGTCATAACTTGCTTTCTTCAGAAGAATAAAAGCTTTCAGATGGCACATCCCAGAAATCTTCATTGTGGCCTTTTGCTTTTTCTCTCTTGCATAGAATTACTAGAGAGGCATGGTTGAAAGAAACATCTCATAAATCAGCAGGAGAGAGCCATTACCCTCAAAGGCTTCTTAAAATCATTGCTTACTACATGGAATTCCACTACAGGGTAATATTGTGCTTTACCCAGATTTTGACAATTTTTAATACGAAATGATCTGTTGTGACATGCCTTTTTGTGTCTACTGTTTTCTGTAAAATACCATTTATATTTTAGTTAAAGCATTTGGTTTGAAATAAGTTAGACTCTTTCCCCCGTGTTAAATGTATACATTTTTCTGCTTTCCTATAAAGGTCAGGTCTCTGTAACATCAGGAAGGACCAGTAAAGAGATAGGGATGTGGATGTTTCTCCATCACTTAGTTGTGTCATGTAACTAAAGCCCTCGCCTCAGTGGCTGTATTTTCCACTTTCATCAAGGTGTTTTTAGTATCATGTAGCTTTAAAGCCACAGCTTTAACCATAGTTGGCTTACCACTTTGCTCATGAGAATGTTACTAAACATGAATCTCATTTGAAAATGAAAAACTCTTAATTTCATAATAACAGCTTGAGATTTAGGGATTATCAAGTTTTATAAATATATATGTATATATACACACGAATACATATGTACATATATATTTTTTGTTACATGTACGTCTATAAAATACTTTTTCTACATCATAATAAACTCAGCAGTTACAGTCCTAAGAACTCTTCATATCTTTGTATGTTTTAACTAAGTAGAGAGAAAATGAAAATAAGAAAGGCAAAGAAGTGACTTTTTTTGCTTTTAGTAGTCTGGTCATTTAGACAAAAATTAAAAACTAGATTATACTGTAATTCTTGAAGATTAGATCCTCTCAGCACTTTAAGGTAGTTTCCACATTATGGTGATGTTACAGCATTCTCTTGAAATTCTCTTGATATTTTAAAACCTCCTCAATGACTCCTTGCCTCCCATGCAACTAAGGGCTTTAGTCACATGGATTAAAGAGGTAGGGAAAAGAGGCAGAGGAACTGTCATTTGTCAGCCCATACGTTAATTCTGAATAAAAAGTTGGCCTTGGTTAACAGCATACTGGAATATTGTGATTGATATAAACTTGTATTTGGACAGTTGATCATCAATCTAAATTCATTTGTAAGTTGATGGCAAATAATTATTCTATTTCAAGGAGAGCAATATACTTTGTTTATCTGATAGTTTTTGGACAGTATCTAAAAAAATAATGTGAACAATTGTTGAAATTTTTCTTTTGCTGGTAACATTTTGACAAATGTACTTCCACTCATCTCTGCATGTGTGTATATTATGTGATCATATGATATTTTACAGTGTTTACAGTTTAGGGACTCATTTTCTGTCCTTCTATTTATTTATATTTTAATGTATTGGAGTGACACCGGCTAACAAAATTACACAGGCTTCAGGTGCACGATTCCACAACACATCATCGGTACACTGTACTGTGTGTTCACCACCCCAGGTTAAGTCTCCTTCCATCACCACTCATTTCCCTTATACCCTCCCTCATCCCCTTGAGAATTTTTGTAAGTGTTGAGCATTTTATTATAGTAGTCGTGCACTTATTGAATAATTTACTCATGTCTTTTCCTTTAACTTGTGCCAGCTGTTCATCTGAACGTTTTATCACAAAGGTTTCCTCTCACTTGGAGTCAATGGAGAGACCAAGCCAACAGTAGTAAATTCCTTTTTGAATTTCTTTCACTGACATTTTGGCTTAAAGATTAGCCCTTTTTGATCTTAAAACCAATATTATTTTCTCTGCAGACCTCTAGTTTGGATTCTCAGTACCCAGGATGCTTTGGAGGCTATAATTCCAGAGTACTCTGGATGTTGTGATCCCAAATCAAAGACATTTATCTCTTCTTTTAAGGAAAAAAAAAGGATTAGGAACTTCCTGCTGCTTTTGCAAACACTAAAAGCATCCTTTAGGGCTTGAAGTTGCCCCGAGGTCACTTTTACAAATGCTTCAAATACTCTCACGGCCCCCAGTTAGCTCCAAGCTCTTGCTTTTAAGGGTAAGGGCTAGGATTCCTAATAGTCTAATAGCTTTGTGTATAGAATCAATGAATCAGTCAGATTAAAAACATAGTTGGCATTATGTAAAGAAAGTGTTCTTATCCCTGGAGGTAGGAAACAAATGTGAAAGCTTTGGCACTGTGGTCTTTGAATGATAATATTTTGTTTCATTATACACCCTGTCATCGTAGTCTCAGTTAAATAACAGATATATTAGTAGTTCCTTTTTAAATAACATAAACATATCAGTACATATGATATTTTCTTTTTTTAATTTTTTTTATTTTTTAGAGAGAGGGGAAGGGAGGAAGAGAGGGAGAGAAATACCAGTGTGTGAGGGAAACACTGACTGGGGACTTGGCCTGCAATCCAGGCATGTTCCCTGACCAGGAATCAAACCAGTGACCTTTCAGCTCACAGGCCAGCACCCAGTCCATTGAGCCACACCAGCCTGGGTTGATATTTTCTGAAATGTTGTTACTATTAGATAATATGAAAAATACTTTACTATTTGAAGAAACCATTAGATTAAAAGAAGAATTACAGTGACTGTATTCAGTTATAATTATTAGAGTATCACATCTGTGTATTTTAAAGCTTAGTTCCTAAAATGTTAAGAAACTTGCTAAGTGGACTTTCTTCAGAAGTCCCTCTTTGTGGGGTTGCCATTTGAATTCATTAAACACAGATTTTTAAGGATTGTTTCCAAATTTTAACTTTATGAAAAACAAAGATGTTTATATCTATATATCTATATATATACATCTTTAAGAAACCACTGCTCAATTTCAAAGCATAAATAGAACATTTTAGGTAGAAAACATATGTTATTTCTTACAGCTATTTCGAATATGTATAATTTTTAAGCGTAAGTGGTTAAGAGATTTGAATAGATAGTTATAATATAGACTAGATCATTATACTTAAAACAATTTAATATTTCAAAGCATATGTGATCCACAAGCAGGGGAAATCATCTGTTTTTTAGAAACGTAACCTTCTCTAAAGCTAGGGGGGAAAAAAGGTGACTTATCAAGATGGGACAGTAATAAGTTCCTGCTTGGACGTGCTTCCTCTGCTCCAAATACATAGCAATTATAGGTAAAATACAAGAATAGAAAACTAAAAAGACATATTCTGGCTTAAAAACAAGAGGAACATCTGTGGGAAGCCAAAACAGAAGAGAAATGTAGAGGGTTAAGTGGCCTGAAATTTTAGGCCTGGCTTTACTTCTGGATCAGGAAAGATTTTTAAACAATTTACAAGAAGCCTAAACCATGGAGAAAATAATAAATTTTAAAAAAATTTTAAACTTCTGAATTTCAGAAAGATAATATAAGCCAGGAGTTAAATGACTAGTCACAAGCCAAATAGATATGTGCAATAAATCTAACTGACAAAGTATTATAACCAAAATATATAAAGAATTCTACAAATCAATAAAAAAGAAGCAAATATCTTAGTAGAAGAGAATGTGAACGTGAGGTAGTTCACAGAAGACAAAACCTAAATAGCTGATAAATATATGAAACTATGCTTAACTCACATGTAGTCAGGAAAGTGAAAAGAATAATTTTAAAGATACTATTTTAGCCCTGGCTGCTTGGTGTGACTCAGTGGATTGGGCGCTGGTTTGTGAATCGAAAGGTCGTCAGTTTGATTCCCATTTACTGCACATGTCTGGGTTGCAGGGCAGGTCCCCAGTCGGGGCATGTAAGAGACAACCGATCTATGAATCTCTCAGACACTGATGAGTCTCTCCCTCTCTGTCTCCCTTCCGCTCTCTCTAGAAGTAAATAAAGTCTTTTAAAAAAAGGCACTATTTTACAATCACTACATTGACAAACATCAAAATGCCTGATATTTCCAAATTATGGCTAAGAAAGCTGATGGTAATCTAAAGTGAATATAAATGATAGCTATTTTAGAAAGCAGTTTGGCTGTATGTGGAAAAATTGAAAATGCATATGCCTTTTGACTCAACAGTTTCATTACTAGGTATATGTCATAGGAAAATTCTTGCCCATGCGCAAAAGGAAACATGTATAAGAATGTTTCTTGGGGGGTGGACTGGGATGGGAGTAAACAATAGAAAACTGTAGTTGAATAACAATTAAAATAAAATAAAAAAGAATAAAAAAAAGAAACAAGAACCCAAGTTAAAAAAAAAAGAATGTTTCTTGAAGCATCCTTTGTAATAATGGAGTTGGAAACAAATTACATGTCCATTAATAAGGATATGGCTAATAAATCATGGGATACAGTGAAATGAATTAGTTAAAATGATTAAAATATATATATATAAATGTGGATAAATGGCAAAGTAAGCTAAGCATAAAAATAAACTACACAATAAATAGAGTATGATGCCTATTTTAAAAAATTCTGATAGGAATGTGGCAGAGTGTGAGTATTCACTAAAGCCTGGTGGAATGTACAGAAATGTTTGTTATGTTACTCCTCTTCTATATGTTTGAAATAATCTGAAAAAACAATATTTAGAGAAGTGCTTTAAAATGTATTACCCTATTTTGTCAGAGATAAAGTGTCTTATTAGTAGCCATTGAAATTAAATTATATGGCTATAAATGTTTGTTGTTTGCTTGAATTGACAGCTTATTTTTAAGTTTTATCTTGATCCTTATACTGTTTTTCTTCCAAGTCTTGAAAGTACTTAATTTGCATAAATGTTTGATATAAAAAGATACTAATAATCTGAAATAACATCCGCCCTGAAAAATTTATACCATGTGCTCACTTCAGCAGCACATACACTAAAATTGGAATGACACAGAAGATTAGCGTGGCCCCTGCACAAGGAGGACATGCAAATTCACAAAGCATTCCGTATTTTAAAAAAGTTAGCACCTATCTGTGTTTGGCACCAAATAGTCTTCAGTTGATTCAGCAGGGCCTTTGAGTTATCAATCAGATTGCTTCATGTTTAATTCAATTTGAGAAAGAGCACAATTATAATAACCAGATCATACATCATTATTTGGATTGTCTTAATGATCAAATTGGATGAGCAATTAGGAGTTAAATCAGCTGCTTTTCAGTTACCTTTTATAATACCCACAGAAAGCAAATCCACCTGAGATTTGCAGATTTGGTTCAAACACATAGCAAAGCTGCATTCTAAAAAATCTTTGCTGCTACAGAAAATGAGCCTCTCTGAAAGCTAAAGCTATTATTTGAGACAGGGGTCTTTGTCTGTCTTTGACCATTGGTCAGTGAACTCTGACCAAGCATTTCATTTCACCATTTTGACCATAGTGTGGGTTGCTGGTGATTGATTTATTAACCCCTAGAGTTCACTTTCTTATGTCAAAGACTTATCAGTATAGAAAAGAAAACTGCATGTGAGCTTATTCATTTTATTTAAGAGGCTAAAATGCAGTTGTGTGATTGAAGAGGTTACATTGAGACCTGAGAAGCATTCATTGCTTGCCTGTTTACTTATTTATTTATTGACAGAGAAAAATATGAGTTTTTAAAATTATATTTTATTGATTATGCTATTACACTTGTTCAGTTTTTCTCCAGTTGTCCCACTCCACCCTGCACTCCTCATTCCCTCAGGCAATCCACACACCTTTATGTTTATTGGTCATGTGTGTATTTCTTTGGCTACACCATTTCCATACTGTACTTTACTTTCCCAAGACTATTCTGTAACTTCCTATTTGTACTTTTTAATCCCCTCACCTCCTTGTCCATTCCCCCAAACCTCCCTCTCATCTGGCAACCATAAAAACACTCTCCATATCCAATATTATGTCTCTGTTCTTTTTGTTTACTTACTTTGTTTTTTAGGTTCAGTCGTCCATAGGTATGTGCTTATTGCCATTTTATTTTCATAATTTTGATATTCTTCTTTTTTAAAATAAGTCCCTTTATCATTTATATAATAAAGGTTTGGTGATGATGAACTCCTTTAGTTTTTCCTGGTCTGGGAGGCTTCATTTAGAATCAAAGGGCAGATTATCTTTGCAGAGTAGAGCTATCTTGGCTGTAGGTCCCCACTTTTCATGACTCTGAATATTTCTTTCCAATCCCTTTCAGCCTGCAAAGTTTCTTTTGAGAAATCAGTTGACAGTCTTATGGTGACTCCTGTGTAGGTGATCAAGTGCTCTTCTCTTGCTGCTTTTGAGATTCTTTATTTTTACCCTTTGGCATTTTAGTTATGATGTGTGTTGGAGTGGACTTCTTTGCATCCATCTTGTTTGGGACTCTCTGTGCTTCCTGGACTTGCATGTCTGTTTCCTTCACCAAATTAGGGAAGTTTTCCTTCGTTGTTTTTTTCAAATAGATTTCCAATTTCTTGCTCTTTCTCTTCTCCTTCAGGCACCCCTAGGGTGCAACTGTTGGACCTCTTGAAGTTGTCCCAGAGGCTGCTTACGCTATCCTCATTTTTTGGATTCTTTTTTCTTCTTGTTGTTCTGATTGGTTTTTTGCTTCCTTATGTTCCATATCATTGATTCGATTCTCAGCTTCATCCACTCTACTGTTGTTTACTTGTAAATTGTTCTTTATTGTCATTAATGTATCCTTAGTTTCTGTCTGGATTTTTTTATGCTGTTGAGATCCTCGCTAAGTTCTTTGAGCATCCTCATAACCAGTGTTTTGAACTCTGCATCTGATAGATTGCTCATCTGCATTTCATTTAGTTCTTTTTCTGGAGTTTTGATCTGTTCTTTTCATTTGGTCCATGTTTCTTTGTCTCCCCATTTTGGCATCCTTCCTGTATCTGTGTTTTAGGTAGAGATGCTATGATTCCATGATTTGGTAGGGTAGCCTGATAATGCATTAGGTGTCCTGTAGGGTCCAGTGGCAAACCCTTCCTTATCACCCAAACTGGGTACTCAAGGTAGGCCGTTCATGTGGGCTGAGTACACACTCCTCTTGTAGTTGAGCCTTGATTGCTGTTTGCAGGTCAATGGGAGGAGTTTACCCAGGCTAGTCAGCTGCAAGGATTGGCTATGACCACTTACCACCAACCTTCACCCTCCATGGATGATCAGCTGTTCAGGGGCAGGGTAGAGGTGCTCCAATGTGGTCCACAGCTGTCCACTGGGTGCTCAGGCTGTGGGGTTTCCTGGGTGGTACAGGCCAGGATCAGCCACCAACCTGTGTTTTGCCTGGGGCCACCCTGTGTGAGCTACAAAAGCAAGTGGCAGATGGCTGCTAGATGTGATGGGCTTGGAGGTTCCCAGGTGAAGCCATACTATGACCTTGGCTGGCTAGTGCTGGTGCCAGGCCTGGAGCAACTTAGCTGAGGTACGTAAGCTGGGGGCTCACTGAGGTCAGCTGTTGCTTGTTTGAGAGAATTTAGTAAGTTGTGAAGCATAAGCCAAAACCATCCATTCAGATGGAAGAGCCACTTAACAGCTTGGGTACAGTGGAGCCTCAGGATCTCCAGGGCACGCCAAATATAGTTAGCTAGGTTGATGGAGTCTCAGAGATGGCACCTGCCTGCTGGTTCTGTGGCTCTGTGAGGGTGGGCTCAGAAAAGGAACAGTGGCTTCTGACCACCTTTCTGTCTGGGAGAAAGCTGTTTTCCAGCTCATGCTTTGATGATAGACACTTCGGTTCCTCCCTGTATGCCACTGGTGCCTTTCAAGCTGCTACCCCAGTGCTGGAGCTCAGAGGGAATGAGTCTGAGTAGGTGAATCTCTGTGCAGGTTCTTTAAGAGGAACCATTTGGAACTCCAGAAGTTCCTTCTACTGACTCAATCCCTACTGGTTTTTACAGATAGAAGCTGTGGGGGCTTATTTTCTGCTGCTGCAACCCTGGGCTGGGTGGCCTGGTATGGGGTTGGGACTCCTTGCTCTCACGATATCCCCCCACCAAATTTTTATCTACCACACATGGGTATGGGATCAGCCCATTCAGCATCTCTTCATTTCTGCCCCTCCTACCAGTCTGGATGGATGTTTAATTTTTAGTTCCATAGTTATCAGACTTCCATTTAACTAGATTTCTGACAGTTTTTAGTGATGGTTGTTCTATAATTTAGTTGTAATTTTGATGCAGTTGTGTGAGGAGGTAAGCAGTGTTTACCAATGTGTCCATCTTGACCAGAAGTGTGAAAAATAGGAGTTTTAAGTTAGATTAGAGTGCTTGACAGTGACACTTCCACTTAAAGATCTCATCTGACTTTGCAATTGAAATGAAGTGTACGGATAATATATTTTTTTCTTCTAAATTGTCAATGAGAAACTCAGTGTGGGAGCTTTGATACTGAGCTCTCTGCTCATCATTTTTTGTCATTATTTACTCAATAAATATTTATTGAGCATCTACCAGGTACTAGTCATTGTGCTAGGGGCTGGGGTTAGGTGCAGGGAACAAGGTAGATGGAATCCCTGCCTTTGTGGAGCTTATAGCCAAGTGAAGGAGATAAAATGAATAAATATATGTCAGACAGTGAGATCTGCTAAAAAGAAAAATAAAGCAGGTAAAGGGGGAACAGAAAGCTGAGGTGGGGGTTAGTCACTGTTTTAAATAAGATGATCAGGAAAGGCCTTTCTGTAAGGTGATATTTGAGTAGAGACTTGAAGAGAGAGTAGACTAGATATGGGGATTTCTAAAAGAAGATTACTTCTAGGTAGAGAGAAGAACCAGTGCGAAGGATATGAGGCTGGAGTGTGCTTGTGTGTTCAAGGAACAGTGAGGAAGCTGGTGTGGTTGGGGCAGCATAAGAGAGAATTGCAGAAGATGAGGTCAGAAAAGGTAAGTAGTGAGATTGACAGGGTGGGAGACAGGGGGATGCAATCATGTAAATGTCATAGTCCATTTCAGTGCTCCCATTTTGTTTTATTTTTGAAGATTTTATTTTTTTAGAAAGGAAGGAAGGGAGAGAGGGGAACACGCATATGTGAGAAAAACATCAGTTTGTTGCCTCTTGCACACCCCTAACTGGGGGGCTGGCCTGCAACCCAGGTATGTGCCCTGAACAAGAATAGAACCAGTGACTTTTCACTTTGTAGCATGATGCCCAAACCACTGAACCATACCAGTCAGGGCACATTGCTCCATTTTAATTTGACTCAATTCAAGTCTTATACCTAGAATTATTTATGCTTTTCTTAACCATTTCATCTCACTATGATCTTTTCCTTTTAGGCCTCCTTCCATGTAATGTTCATCTAAGAGTCATCATCTGCTATACTTACTTAACTTTTTACTTATCACATCTGTGGTCCATGAGCAAATTTTTCATGCCTACTCATATATATAATACATAGATACACAAGTATATATATATATGTAGATACAATTACTAAAGTTATACAATATGTACACACATGTATACATATAAATGATTACAGGTGAGAGCTAAAACAATAGCAACCAGCTGAGAGATGGGTGCATGAGTTGGGGCAATAACCATGAGAGCGGAAAAGAAAGTATCAGCTAACTATTACTGCATAACAAACTACTCAGACATGGTGGCTTAAACTGTAAGTACATATTATTTTACACAAGTCTATAGTACAGGTGCATGGCTCTGCTGACATGAGCCAGGTTTGCCTCATGTCAGCTGAGCTAACTCATGAGTCTGCAATCAGTGGACAGGTCTGCAAGGAGGAGGGGTGCTGGCTGGTATAAGGTGATTTCAACCCCCATGGTTGGCTGCCTACCTGTTGGAGTGATGGGAGAAATTGGATCACATGTCTTATCTATCAGGCTATCTTGAGTTTGTTATGTGTCTGTGGCAAGTTCTAAAAGAATGAGAGAAATCAAATAAGCCTTTTTAGAGCATGGAAATAGCACATTGTTACTTCCATCCTATTTTGCTGCCCAAAGTGAGTCTCAAGGGGAGCCTGTATTCAAAAGGTGAGGAGAGCTGCAAAGTTACATTGTAAAGAGCATGGACATGGATGCATGAAGAATTTCAGCTACTTTTGCAGTCAGCGTATTACAGACAGAAAGGATATAAGAGAAGTGTAGGAATGAATATTTCATGTTCTCTACCCTTGAAGATAACTTGAAGATTTATGACTTGTGTTTTTGGGTGATGATACCATTAAATCAGATTGGAGAGAAACATGAGAGTAAGTCACAGAAAGAAAGTGTTGGTGGGCTGGGAGAGGAAGAGAGGGGAAAGATTTGGAACCAGTGTGAGTAAGTGAAAAGGAAAATTAGTTTAATCCTATCACACCAAATTTTAGGTGCCTTTGGGACATCTAGATGGAGGCATCTAGCCATTATGTTGATGGAATTGAAGATTTTCCGAGAGAAGAGTTGAAACCTAGAAATACATCTGTTTAGTAGTTAAAACTATGTATTGGATGGCAGAAGTTGATGGGGTTGTCAAGGAAAGAATATAATGTACAAAGATAAGAGGGCTGAAGACACACAGTCAGCCTTACATTTAAGAAGTGAGTGAAAGAAGAGGCATCCAAGTGGGTGGAGAAAGTCTGAAAGGAAATGAGGAAGTCTCAAGGTGAGGGCATTCCTCTGTTGTAGATGCTGTAGAGTCCAAATCAGCTGAGGATCAAGGAGAAACAATTTGGTCCGTCACTGGTGGTCATGATGGGGATGAGAAGAGAGGAGGGATCCCGATGGAGGAGTGAAGTGGAAAAAAAGAAAAGGGTACAGAAGCTGGAGGCAGAGACAAGCTTTAGAGACCATATATATAGGATAGGGAAGACATGAGGAAGAGTTGGAAGGCAGAGATTATATTATCAGTGAATTAGGATTACAAAGGAGTGGGAAGAGATGAACAATTAAATCCTTTATATGAAATGCTTCATTTAATCCTCACTACAACTCTTTGAAATAATAAATTTAATTAAAATCACAATGAGATACCACTTCACACCAGTCAGAATGGCCATCATAACCAAATCAACAAACAAGTGCTGGAGAGGCTGTGGAGAAAAGGGAAGCCTAGTGCACTGTTGGCCGGAATGCAGACTGGTGCAGATACTGTGGCAAACAGTGTGGAATTTCTTTAGAAAACTAAAATGGAACTGCCCTTTGACCCAGCAATTCCACTGCTGGGATTATACCCTAAGAATCCTGAAACACCAATTTAAAGGAACCTGTGTACCCCAAATTCAGAGCAGCACAATTTACAATTTACAAGTGCTGGAAGTAGCCCAAGTGCCCATCAATAAATGAGTGGATCAAAAAACTGTGTAACATTTACATGATGGAATACCATGCAGCAGAAAGAAAGAAGGAGCTCCTACCCTTTGAGACAGCATGAATGGAACTGGAGAACATTGTACTAAGTGATATAAGCCAGGTGGTGAAAGATAAATACCATATGATCTCACCTATAAGTGGAACCTGATAAACAAAACAAGCAAGCAAAAATATAACCAGAGACATTGAAATAAAGAAATTTACAGTAGCCAGAGTGGAAGGGGAAGGGGGGTAATGGGAGGGAAAAGGGGAAGAGTTGTCAAGGATCATGTATAGAGGACCAATGGACAAAGCCAAAGGTGGGGTAGCAATGAGTGTGGGAGGTGGGGGTGGGTGGGGGTGGAGAGCTGTGGTGGTTGGTTGGAAAATGGGGACAACTGTAGTTGAACAAAAAAAAAAATTCAGTCTTCTATGGATTAAGAAACTAAGATATAGAGACCTTAACTAACTTACAAAGTCACACAGTTATTAATTGGTGGATCTGAATTCATTGTTTCTTTCTCAGCCTCCACCATAAATTTTTTTGTTTGTGTGGGTGTTTTTGTCATATCTGCTATATGGTCTTTTAGAGAGCAAGAGGCAAGTCCTCTGAAGGCAGGTATAAGGTTTCACTTCCTTCCTCCTCCCTCTGTATCTTATAAAATTTGGAGATTTAGTATGTTTTTTGTTGATAAGTTTGATATTAGGTAACATTTAAATTGATCAGGAGTCAGGTGAATGTACTGAAAGAGGTAGTATTTTAGTTTCTAGAGAAGACCTTTAGATTTCTTAAAAATGGAAGAGTGATTTAAAGACAAAAATATTTAAACATACCTACAGTAAATGCTGCAGAACAAAAAGCATTTAATTCCAAGATATTGTAATCATAACCTAAAATTTTAGAAAGTGAGCTTTTAAAGACAGCTCTAGATTCACATCCTTCAGGTATGAATACAAGAGAAAGACACAAACTGTGTATGAGTAATCTAGTGGTTTGGAGTTAGGGAACACTTTTCCACGAGTGTGAAAAAAGTCATACAAATAACAGCTTGCAGATAGACCTGTTTGACTTAATAAATTATACATGTAAAATGAAAAATACAGAATAACATTGTTATAATAAATAGATTAACATTAAAACTATTAAGAAATAGTGTTTAACAACCAGGAAACTGGTGGAAATGTTTATGATTTTGAATACAGCTTTCTGGAACTTCTAAAGGTTTTTAAGTACACTGATTTCTATTTTTGTTTTTGAAGTTACAGAAGTAGTACATGCTTTCTATGAATATTAAAATAATAGAGAAAAAACTAAGTACAGTACTCAGTTCCTCTTTGAGGTAGTCACTGTTAACAGTTACATAGATTTTCCAGGACTTTTTTCTATGTATTTATAAACATAGAGGGGTGGAACAAATATAGGTTTACAACTGTTTATATGGAAAAATAATATAATAATTAATAATACAAGAATAATCTCTGTGTTTCATATACTCTCAACTATAAACCTACTTTTGCGCTCCCCTGTATACTTGTATATATCTACACACTCAGGGTTTTTTTCCCCCCTCCCATTTTAAAAACTCTGTTGAGGTATAATTGATGCACAATAAGCTGTACATGTTGAAATACATAATTTGGTGAATTTGGCATATTTGTGTGCTGATGAACCTATCAACACAATGAAGATAATGAACTACTTGTAAGTCCTGGAAGTTTCCTTGTGCATTTTGTAATCCAGCCCTCCTTCCTATCTGCAGGCAACCATTGATGTGCTTTCTATTACTGTCTGTCAATTAGTTTGACTTTTCTAGAATGTTATATAAATGGAATCATATAATATGTACTCCTCTGTTTAAACCTTTGAATTCAGCATAAATATTTTGAGATTCATCCACGTTATGTGTATAGCAATAGTTCATTTTTTTGTTGTTGTTCAGTAGTATTCTGGATATACCACTATTTGTCCATTCATTAATAAATATTTGAGCTGTTTTCTAACAGTTTGGGGTTGTTACAAATAAAGTTTCTATGAATATTCATTTACAAATCCATGTGTGAACCATAAGCTCATTTCTTCTGGCTAGACACCTAGGAGTGAAATGGCTGGGTTGCACAGTAGGTATACATTTGACTATTTTTTAATTTTTATTTTAAAGATTTTATTTTATTTTTCTTTAGAGGGGAAGGGAAGGAGAGAGGGAGAGAAATATGAGTGTATGGTTGCCTCTCGTGCATCCCCTGCTGGGAACTGGCCTGCAACCCAGGCATGTGCCGTGACTGGGAATTGAACTTCGATCCTTTGGTTTGCAGGCCTGCACTCAATCCACTCAGCTACACCAGCCAGGGAAAATTTAACTTTTTAAGAAACTGTCAAGCTGTTTTCCAAAGTAGTTGTAATCCTGTTAAATTTATTGCATTCTACATTGTTCTTCAACTTGTTTGTTTTGTCACTAGCCTCCTTGATACTGTTGGGTCATTATCATACCCTGATGTCCATAGTTACAGCCATCAAGAAACTTAAACTATTTGTAAAGTTTCGTAGAGGTTTAAAAAAATCTATAATCCTGTTAAATACTCATTTTCCCAGATAACTCAGAACTTTTAAAAAATTTATTCCACAGCCCAGCAGGGGTCACTTTGAAATCATCTTGGCTAGGTGTATTTACTAGTATAGTCAGCTTCCGTGCTTTGTCACCAAATTTAAATATACTAGAATGTATCGCAATAGTTTCATAATTGTTTAGCATTGATTAGTGGAGCACTGATTTATTTGTTTCTTCATTTTTTAATTTTGTTTCCCTTTATTTGCACCATTCATTCCTGATCTATTCCTTTTCTTTGTCATTTTACTTGTCTTATTTCTTGTCATGTAATATTTTTCCTTTTATTTTTGTATTTTGTTCTTTCTCTTTCCTCTCTTTCTCACTAATTCTTTTGCCTCAATTTCTGTATACACTGACCCCTTCCATCAGCCAGTGTTTATTTGTGGAAAGTGAGATTTACCAGCCATCTAAAGGGGTACTCAGTACAGAATAGAAGGGGTTGTAAAACATTGCCTTAGTGGCCTTCAAGCATTGATGTATTTCCAGAAGTCTTTCAAATTACCTGATGCCACTGATAATCATTTCCTTAAAAGAGACTCAGGGTTGCTGTTGAGCTGTGTGGAAAATTCACACTAGGCTATAAATAATACTCTGCACAAAGTTGGGAAATCCAGATTTACAGTTGGTCCTGAGTATAGTTTTATTTATATCATAATCCCTTTAGAATATCAATCTTGGGTCAGATGCCTGTGAGGAGTAAATATGATTAGCAGTATCATAACTTCTGGGTCACTATAAAAGATGCATTAGATTTTCAGATACACATGACTACATTTTTGCTGTTACTAAGAAAATCAGTTTTATTGTCTTTTTTTAGCAGGGTCATACTGCTTTTAGCGCAAAACCTTTTCTGTGACATTCATTGTAAGCCATCAGAGAAAAAGTCAGACTGTTTGGCTATTTCCACTGCCAATAACAAGCATAAAAAAAAGTAGACTTTATCAGTTAACTTTCCTTTGCTTGAATGAATGTGACACTCGACAGATGAAATATGAGCTGCAAATTTCTTTTGCCCCATTCCTATAAACTATGCATTGTTTTGATTTGGCTTATTGAACACATTATAGGGGATTTCTATATGGCTCTGGTCCAAAATTCTGTGCTTTTATTCTTCTGAGCTAAAGATTGCATATAATTTAGTAAAAACTTCTAAAAGAATTTATGCTTTCCTCAGTTAAAAATGGTGTGCACGTGGCAAATAGAGCCTACATCTCCCCTACCCAAATAATTCAAAGGCCTTTCATAGGCCAAGTAAGAGTAAGCTGTTTATACAACAGCTTTGAATTGATGAAACAGTTTAGAAAGCATGATTGTATAAAATTGACTTAAGTCACTGGTTGGATATGGTTAGACATGCTTTTACCCTAAAGAAGATGCATTCTTGGTGTTTGAGATAGCCTTAAATGCTAGTCCTATCATGAGGAGCTTCTATATAGGTATGGAAGCACTTTTTAAAAATTTTCACCTTTATTGAGGTATAATTGGCTTAATAGATGTTCAATGTATATGTCATGGTGATTTGATATATGTATACATTACAAGATGATTCCTCTCATCTAGATAATTAACACATTTCATCACCTCATGTATTTACCTTGTGTGTCAGTGTGTGTGTGCTACTCTATTAATAAATTTTTATTTTACAATTCATTGTTATCAAATATAGCCATTGTGTTTTGCATTAGATGCACAGACGTTACCCATCTTATAGCTGAAAGTTTGTACCCTTTTCTTCCCCGTTTCCTCCACTCCACCCTCCACCTCCAGAGCTGCTAGCAACCATAGAAACAGAAAATTAGGAAAGTGAGAACTTTTATAAAACAATCATTCTCAAACAGAAGAACCCAATAGCAAGTAGACCATGAAAAAACACATTTGCATTTGTACCTACTCATAATTAGTATTCCATATTACTTTCAAATCTGATCATGTTTATATTTTGCTTAAAATATTTCGGTAGCTTCTCATTGCCTTCAGACTGCAACCCAAATGCTTAGAGCTTTTCTTCTCAAATTTTAAACTGCATGTAAGTCACCTGGGCATAAGGTGACCTTAAGGTGAACATTTTATTGTTCACCTTAACAAAGGGCTGATTGGCATTGGGATGGAGCCTGATGCTCTGTTCTAAGAATAGTTCTAAGGCTGATCCAAAGACCACACTTAGAGCAGCAAAACATTAGAGCATAAAAAGGCAAGGCTTTTCATCATCTTTCCCTGCCTGCCCAGTGATTGCATCCTTTACTGCCCTGTTTCTCCATGTCTCCATCCCCTCACTTCCCCCGATTCTTCTATACACCCCAAATTCCCACCACATGGAATTTCAGTTCTCTGAATGTACTTTGCTCTCTCATTGCTCTGTACCTTTGCCCATCCATGCTCTACCCTCTGCCTGGACCACTCTTCATAATCCTTTGCTGTTTACTAGTCCATCAGCCCTTGACCATACATGTCACCTCTCTTCCAGACTCACAGTCTTTGCTTGATGGCCGGGGTATTGCATGATGTGGCTTTTACTTGTAGGTAGGACCTTACCAGTGTAATTGTCTTGTATTCTGAGTGGTTTTTAAGAAATGGCGAGTGGATTTATTGAGGCTAGACAAGAAAATCCATATTAGAGAATAATGAGGAATGTTGGATGAATAATTGCACAATTAAATTAATGTTGGTAACAAATAGGGAGGGAGAGATTGACATGTCCTAAAGCTGTGCTGTTGACTTTGGGAGTGATACAATGTTCAAGTGGAAGATAGGGGAAATTTGCTTTTGTTGCTGCTTCTAGGAATATGTAAAGGAAGGGAAATTAGAGAAAAAGAAACTTCCTATTCTTTATGCATGAATGTGTGTTTCTACTGGGAGAACAGACTCACAGGCTGGGTCAGTGTTTCCGTGCTAAAGTGCCATGGTGCACTCATTGTATGAACCTCTTATGTCTTTTTTTCTCTTTTTTTTTAATTTATTTATTTATTTTTATTTTAATTGTTATTCAAGTACAGTTTTCTGTCATTTACTCCCGTCCCAGTCCACCCCCCCAGTGCTCCCCACCTCCCTCCCATTTCCACCCCCCTTAGTTTTTGTCCATGTGTCCTCTATTGAACCTTTTTAGGGCAGCCACTTGGGTGTCATTTTTTTAAAGCACTATTTTGACTACTGGCTCCACCATTTACTAATTACATGACCCCAAACAAGTGGTTTAGAGTCTTTTTATTCTTTTCTTTTCATTTATTGATTTTAGAGAGGAAGGAGTGGGGAGGGAGAGAGAGGCGTCAATTTTTGTTTTTTCATTGTTCCATTTATTTATGATCAGGGATAAAACTTGCAACCTTGGCATATAGGGACAATGCTCTAACCAACTGAGCCACCCAGCCAGAGCCTGTTTAACTTCTCAGAACATTTTTTTACTTATAAGTGAAGGTAATATTATTTACCTGTTAAAGTTTTCAGGAGTATTAAATGAGTTAATGTATGTAAGATATGTAGTAGGTTAATTCTCTCTTTTCCCCTTTAAGGGCTGTGGTTAAGCCTAATAAACAAAGTGAGCTACAACATTATTAAAAAGATTTCATTGTGTTGCGGACAGGCAGCCTAGAACTCACGGTCCACATAATGAATTCACCTTAACAAGTACATCTGATGTGTGTGTGCAAGTGACAATGTGTGTACTTTTTTTCCTGTTATCAATTAAATAGTCTTAGTCTTTAATTTAACATCTATTAGAAGATGAAAGATACTCAAATATTTCATAGTGATTGATTTCCAGTTTATGAATTGAATGTCATATATAGAACATTTAATCATAATAAATTGTGATGATGTAAACCTTAATGAATTTTACTGCATAATAGGCATTTACTAAATATTCACTGATTACCAGGTAAGTATGTGAAAAAGAAAGAAAAACCATGCCTTTTTATAATCTGAGAAAGCAATATATAAAAAAACAATGGAGAATAATACTGTAAAGTTTACCAATAAATAATTTAATATACTGCAGCTCTTGAATTGTTTTAAATGTCTTTGAAATAATCATTTGGAAAAGCAGGAGTAATCCTAGTAGAAATATTTCTGCTGTAATTTAATGGACTTTGTATTTTTCTCATTATAAATTTATACACGGATGAAGTTGCTAAGTGACACGAATTTTGTTATAAAACCTCACTCTTCTTAATGCTTTCTTGATCCTCTGTTTCTCGGACTGATGCAAAGTGTAAAATTGCATGGAATGTTCTTCCTGCACAGTTGAGCTATTAAGCAGAACTAATTCTTTATGGAATGACAACAAGGCATAAGAAAGGCATCTCTTGGATTAGGCAATATAAGGCAATCACTTGGCAAACGGCTGAAGGGGAAGTGGTTTTGGTAAAGACAAAGCAATGGCCCTTTTTCTCTTCTCCTTGAATTCATAGGAGCCACACAAGTTGAACAGCTTTGAAGCTGGTTAATGTGGCTTACTAGGCATGTTTTTTTGTGTGCTGTTTCCTGCTTGTTTTTGCCAGCATAGGGGCCAAGAATAATCACTTGAGAAACGCATTAGCATGTCTCATACACTTCTGTGACCACACACTGTTGCTGGGGAGACACATAATTTGAGAAGAGGAAAATCCCAGTTGGGGATGTCTTTCAAAGTGAGATCAGATTTTACTCCCAACTAATAGGATTCTGTCTAGATTATAAGAGTACCATATGGAGACTAATTATTTAAAAAAATTTTTTTAAACTCAAGAGTAAGTAGCAGTTGGGAAAGATGAAAGGTAGAATAAATAGTGGTTTATGTTCATTTTATCAGCTCTAGAAAGGAAGACAAGAAATGTTGGTAGTAATTTTATGACGGGTTTAACAATTATAGAACACTTTTTATTTCCTTTGATTTTTCTTATTTACAGCCCGTTCTTTTTTATTTTGCTTAGGTATATGATTTTCCTTGTTCCTAATTTCTTCTTTAAATTCCCACCATGACAGATGCTTTCTCTTAAAGCATTACATTTCCATATCTACTTATGTTGTTCTTTATGGTCTGCTCCTGTGATGCCATCCTGGTTGCTTGTCACTCTCTGGTTACAACTACTCTCTTCAGGGTGGACATCCTCAATACGGCAAAACATAGGCCAAGGAGTAGCTAAGAAGGACTATACTTCAGCTGCAAGTGAGGATGTCAGGAGAAGTGGTTATGACTTCAACATTGCAAGTCTTCATTCAAAATAGCTCTTTCTATTCTGCTTTAGGAGAATGGAAGGAATAATGTCACACGAATATGTGTGCAAAAACAGTGAACCTTTATTTTAGCATTTAGTGGTACAGTTTAATCCTGAAGAAGCATTCAGATGTTCAGTAGTCATGGTCAAACATGAATTCTAAAACCCTGTAGCCACTCTAGAAAGCATTTATCGTGTGAGGTTCCTTGGATCAAACCCATTAGTTCCTGGACCAAATTCTACATAATTTCAAGTTTGGCCTCATGGACCTGTGTCAGGTTGAATGTTATGAGACTTCTCAAAATGAGCTTAAATACCAGGGAAGCCCCAAAATTGACAGATGTCTAGCAGGATATGCTGGGCAGCAGCCTGGAAAAAGTCTATGTTGGAATTACAATCCTAAAGTGTGCCACTAGGCTGGGCTATTTAGAAAAGGCTAGTTTTTCAGGCATGTACGTGTGTGTATGCCTATGTTTTCATATATGTGCACGTAATGGCTTATTGACTCCTTATTTTTCTAGCGACTCAGCAGAAGTATGAAACCTGTCTCACCATTTCCATAGGTAGAGGAATAGGAGGACTCTAGGTTTCTTGTTCCTCCTGTTCCTCAGGAACATAGGTTCATTTCTGGTTATCAGGGTAAGTATTATTTGTGTACACTTTTCGTGTATAAGTTTGGTCAGGAACATAAGTCTTTTTTTGAAGTTGATTTTTATTTTATATACAGTAAAACTTTTTGGGGTCCACATGCTATGAGTTTTGACATATTCATAGTCATGTAACCATCACCACAGTCAGAATGTAGAATAATTTCATCATCCCCAAACATTCTCTGATGCCCATGTAGTCATACCCTCCATGTCCCCTAACTTCTAGCAGCTGTTATATCTTGCATTTTCCAGAATGTCATATAAATGAAATTATACATCCTATAGCCTTTTCAGTCTTGTGTCTTTTACTTAGCATAATGCATGTAAGACTTATCTGTGTTCTTAAGTGTATCCATAGCTTGTCCCTTTTTATTTCTGAGTAGTATTCCACTGTATAGATCTACTACAGTTTACCCATTCACCAGTTGAAGCACATTTGTTTTTTTTGCAATTTGGTGCTGTTATGAATAAAGTTTATATAAACTTTCTTGTGCATTTTTTTGTGTGAACATAGGTTTTCATTTCTATTGGGCAAATATTTAAAGTTGAGAATACAGTATGTTTAACTTTATTAAAAAACTGCCAAGTTATTTTCCAAAGTGACTGTATAATTTGTCATGGAGAAATGCAAATTAAAGCTACAATGAAATATCACACACAATGAGATACTACTTCTTTTTTCCATATGTTTTATGTTCAACTCCCTTAAAATCTGTAGATTATTTAATATATTCATGCTACTTTCCAGATTAAGGAGTTGCCTGCTCCAGACTTGTCCAAAGCCCTTTAGACTAAAGAGAACATAACTGTCCTTATTCTTTTTCACAGGCATGGTATCTTTTGGCTAATGTTCGTCTTTTAAGCCCCAGCACATTCTTGTGCTTTATGATACATATGTTTATGCACAGATATAAATATGTCATTGCCTCCTTGTGTATTAGAACTCAAACAAAAATTATAATGATGCTTAAAATATTAAATGTAAGAAAATTTGGAATGACTTTTAAGTCATTTATAATCTCATTCTAAGTCTTCTAGTTTCATACTAAGCACATTCCCATCATATCTAGTTGTGAGCTAATTTTAGTTCAGTGGACATTTAATGATGGGCAGTTATGTATAAAGCACTGTGCCCTTCAGGCCCATTGAAATCACTGCTAAGTTTTGCTTATTTTAGGCAACAGATGATAAGTTATTGACACTTGTTCTTTTGTTGATTGTATGCATTGGAAGGGGTGACAGAGGTAGAAAAGTAGGGGGGACCTACCAAAAAGAGCCCTCTGTTTAACAATTAAACCTCAGCCTTACTAAGTTTCCCACTGAAAATTATGTGCAGTTCAGAACATAATCAAGGATAAGATCATCCATGTTTGGTAATTTTTTGAATGGCTACAATGGTTGTAGACAGACCAGTACTTTCTATTGGTCCATAAACCCCATAATACCATGCTAGAAGATGTATCAGGATATACTGAACTGTGGCTCTGGGAAGGTCTTTAGAACTGGAAGACATGGCATTGATTGCTGAGAAGAGTACTACCATTTTGTGTATGAGGACACTAGGAGCCAAAGAGCTTACTTTTGACAGGCCATTTATAGCTCGCTCATGACAGAGCTTGGAGAGAATATAGGTGCCCAACTGTCATGAGCAAGGGAGCATCCCTGAAAGAAGTCACACATATTCATGTCTTTCCACAGTGCCAGGTTTATTAGGGGAGAGCTCCCCAGTAAGCCAGTGGAGTCACACACAGGTTACATCAGAAAGGGGGTTATGTGATAGACCAAGCAGAGCAAGCATCTGGTGCAAGGTCCCAGTCACTGGTGGCATCTGCATTGGAGAAGGAGGCATCAATCTCAAGTTGAGTGGATGGTTACAGTGGCAGCTCATGTTTGGTGTAGTAGGAGTCCTGTTGGGCTCCAAGATTGACCCATTGTACAGCCAGGCTTGAGTGTTGAATGGTCAAAGCTCTTGAGTTCCTATAGCCAACAGTGGGTGGCCATCTCACTCATACTGATGTCCAGATGGAGTCCTTACGTGAATGGTTTGGGGCATTGTGGGCTCATTCCCATTAGACACCATTACCTCAGTCTTTGTCATGTTGCCACTTGACATAACTGATATGGCTGACAGTGACTCCATACTGGATTGTCAAAAGATGTCCAGAAAGTTTCCTCTACTCTTACTGTATACACTGACCTTAGTGTAATTCTTTTTCTCAATTTGCTCTGCTTCCTACACTCTAGCTAAGGTCCACTTGTGCCCTAACTCTAGAACCCTGGTGTGGAACTTACAAAACATTCATATCTTTAACCTTATTCCCTCCTTAAAAGAGCCTCTGGGGTGATGGCACTACCTTAAGGGATATTATGACTTACCCAAGATTATGTGTTGAAGGCAGTGATGGGGTTAGCCACGACCAAAACTTGGACCTCCTGACTCCAAAATCTCTCTTGGTACCACAGCTACCTCTGTGTCAGTGATGTAGCAACTGAGAGCACATGTATGCCCCTGGAATTAGAGTGTCATGGAAAGGACCTTTGAGATCATGAGAGTCATTCAACCTCTTATCTAATTTGGAAATCTTTTACCATATTATTTTAGGTGAACAACAAGCAGCATTTTTACATTGATTTTTATTACTAACAAATGCTTACTACACATTTATGGTAGCTCCTTACACATTCATTCATTTATTCAACCAACCAACAAATAATATTTCCTACCATAGTCTTGCTACTCCCCTAAAGCAATTATTCTTTTCTGTAACTATAAACATTTTTTGAATTCTCATTGAACTGCTCTTAAGTTTTCCAAAAAAGGGCAAATGTCTTTGTTTAAATATTTTCTTTTTTCATAGTCATATGGACTCACATCTTATTATTTCACTCTTTGTACATCAGCATTGCCAGTATCAATCTATTGAGATTGGCCTTGTTGTCTATGCTAGCTCTTAGAGCATGCAAAAGTTTTGGTTAGACTGTTCAGATTTTATTAGGAATAAAAGAAGTTGTAAGAGTGGAATTCTCTAGTTGAGCTGTCGTAAGAAGGTTGTTAGTACAATTTTTTTTTACATTTAGTGTATCACTATTTTTTCCCATGTAGTAACAGTCATTTTAAGGACTATCTGAGTTCCAGTAATTGAAGGTATAATAGCAAATCAGAACCGCAAAAAGAAAAAAATGAATCCAAAAAATGAAGATAGTATAAGGAGCCTCTGAAACAACTTCAAGTGTACTAGCATTCACATCATGGGGGTGCCAGAAGGAGAAGAGAAACGAGAAAATGAAAACCTATTTGAAAAAATAATGACAGAAAACTTCCCTAACCTGAAAAAGGAAAGAGACATACAAATCTAGGAAGCGCAGAGCGTCCCAAACAAGATGAACCCAAAGAGACCCACAGCAAGACACATCATAATTAAAATACCAAAGGTTAAATACAAAGAGAGAATCCTAAAAGCAGCAAGAGAAAAACAGTTACCTACAAGGGAGCACCCATAAGACTATCAGCTGATTTCTCAACAGAAACTTTGCAGGCCAGAAGGGATTGCAAGAAATATTCAAGATAATGAAAAGCAAGGGCCTACAACCAAGATTACTCCACCTAGCAACACTATTATTTAGAATCAAATGATTTATAAAGAGCTTCTCAGAGTAGGAAAAGATAAAAGAGTTCATCACCACCAGCCAATATTACATGAAATGTTAAAGGGTGTCCTTTAGGAGGAGGAAGAAGAAGAAGGGGGAGGAAAAGGTAAAAAATATGAACAATAAAATGGCAATAAATACATGTCTATTACTGTCAGCTGATATCTCAAAAGAGACCTTATAAGCTAGAAGGGGCTGGAAAGAAGTATTTGAGGTTATGAAAGGCAAGGATCTACATCCAAGGTTGCTTTATCCAGCAAAGTTTTCATTTAGAAGGGAAGGGCAGATAAAGTGCTTCTCAGATAAGGTCAAGTTAAAGGAGTTCATTATCACCAAGCCCTTATTATATGAAATGTTAAAAGATATTTAAGAAAAAGAAGATAAAAAATATGTACAGTAAAATGATAGCAAACTCACAATTATTAACAACCACACCTAAAACAAAAACAAAAACAAACTAAGCAAACAACTAGAACAGGAACAGAACCACAGAAAAGGAGATCACATGGAGGGAGGGTTATCCACAGGGGAGTGGGAGTGGGAGAGAGGTGGAAAAGGTACAGAGAATAAATAGCATAAATGGTAGGTAGAAAATAGGAGGAGGGTAAGAATAGTATGGGAAATGTAGAAGCCAAAGAATTTATATGTATGACGTGTGGACATGAACTAAAGTGAGGGAATGTGGGTGGATGGTAGTGTGCAGGGTGGAGGGAAGTGAAGGGGGGAAAATGAGAAAACTGTAATAGCATAATCAATAAAGTATATTTAAAAATACATATCTATCAACAAATGAATCTAAAAAATGAAGAATAGAAACAGATTCATAGATACAGAAAACATTTTGATGGTTGCCAGATGCAAGGGGGTTTGGGGAGATGGATGAAAAAAGTGAAGAGATTAAACAGTACAAATTGGTTGTAACAGAATAGTCATAGAGATGTGAAGTTCAGAATAGAGAATATAACCAATAATATTCTAATAAACTATGGTGTCAGATGGGTACAAAATTTATCAGGATGCTGATTTAATAAGTTATATAATGTCTAATTAATCACTAGGATGTACACCTGAAACTAATATAACATTGTATATCAACTGTAACTGAAAAAAATTTTAAATGATTTAAATTTAAAAAAAATAAAGACATTGTTGAACAGCAGTGAGTGGCCTAGCTGACAGGAGGGGACTTGAAGAGCTTTGTGTTGCTCTTCCCAGGCATAGGAACTGAGTTTGCAGAGTGCCAAGTCTGACATTTGTCAAAACAGCGTTGATATAACATCAAAGAAGCAAAGAATTTTCAGGTATTATTAAAGGTGTCTTTTAATATGTTTACAGAAGGAATATAATGATGGAAAATAATCTAGTCTGTAGAAACTTTGCATGTAGGATCTATTTCTGAAAGTCCCTGATACCCATTTAGTTAGAAAGTTTCTAACCTTATTTTTATTTACATTTATTTGGACACATGTTTTGATCTAAGTATTACCTTTGAAAAGCAAATGCATGCCCCTTAGCACCTAGTTGCCAAACTAGCTACAGATTCAAGCAGAACACTAAATTCCCTAGAAGCTAGGTAAGAAGCCACTTACAGAATAGCTATTGTATACTAAGTACAACTGAAAAAAAAGGTTGACACTGAAGTCATAGTGACCACATCTGTCTTGTGTTACATTGTTTTTATTGGACAGATGAAATTTTTTGTAAAACAGTTTTTTAAAAAGTACCAATTTTTTGTCTAGCCTTAAGGATATAATAAGTTTTCAACTTCTCTTTGAAACTTGTACCTTGGTTGGTTTTTACCTCAAGTAGGTAAAGCATCAGTCGCCTTGATGCTTTGATTAGATGGGTCAGGTCTCTTGGTTTACTTCCTGTTTGGTTGCAGGTCAGTCTTCAAGTTCGAAGACTGAAAGCAAATTGGATCTGATGAGGTAAGAAGTTACTACTGTGTTTTGATTAGGAAACCCAGCAGTAGACAAATGCATGTTTTAAAGACCAGTGTCACAGAAATAAGCTAATGCGCTCTCGCTCTCGCTCTCTCTCTCTCTCTCTCCATGAGGAACTCTGAAATTGGGAATATTTAGGAGCTTGGAATAAAAATTTCTGTTTTCTTGATGAGCCACTACAAATTTCCCCAGAACTACTGACTGGTGACCTAGAGCTGTGGAAACAGTACAGCGTTGCTAGAATGTGATGATTACTGGCCATGTTCCCTTGCCATTTAGGACTTCTAAGGAGGGAGTGTGGCAGTAGTAACTGATGCAGTCCTTGACCAGATGAGGCCTCCAGAATCCCTGGCTGAATCACCTCTGTAAACCCTGCATCAAGATTCTGATTGATTGAACTATTTTCTGTTTCGTGAAAGAATATTTTAAATGCAATTTACAAAAGGAAGTGATTTTTTTCTTACATAGAGAACAGTCTGAACTTCTTTAACATTACTGGATGGCTTTTCATTTCAGACTGTATTGATAATTTTTAGTTGCTTTTAGATTCAACATGTATTAAGTATTTCATTCATTGCAAACTTTTAGGAGCATGGATGGCACATTAATTTAGTATTGTAGTTATACATTTCCAGTGTAGAAACACATATGTGTTGTTTTTTGATCAGATAAAAGTTTGGAGAACATTTTCCTCTTAGCATCTTTGACCCTTTTTTTCCCTCTGACTATAAATCATAGAAGCAAATATTAAGTAGACAGGTAAAGAGGAGGAAGTCACAAATAAAATAGGCACTTACATTTATTGTGTTTGCAAGGTTGTTTTTGAGAATGCCGCATGTTTCTTAAGACCTTATTTCTTGCCTATTTTATAGAGCTCTGGCCTCTTAACAGCACAGCTTTAACGACTTTTTGTGGGGCTCTTGGTTTATGTTAGCACTGACTGTGGAGGGAAGAAAGAGGTCAGGTTTCACAAGAAGGCAGTAGACTTGTAAAAATCATACCTAACTGGCAGAAACAAAGTCCGCATCAAGGAGAAAGCTGAGATTTGCATAACGACATGAGATATTTTGCCATTTAAGTAAGTGCAAAATGTTTTGATAAGGCCGAAAATAGTTTGTGAACTAAAGTTTTAGGAGGTTCTAACATTCATTGTAAAGGATCTATTCATTTAGTCAGCTTAATGCCCCACTTAAAAAAAACCAATGTAGAAAAACAAATACTTTGAAGGAAACAAAGTTTAAGACTATTACAATATACTCATATTTACATGCTTTTCTAAAGTTTCTAAGTTTAGATGTAAGATTAACTTATTTTTAATTTTAAAAGGTTTTATTCAGATACTCTTTTTCTTGTAATTTTCCGATTGAGGGCACTGATTGGGGAGAGAATCAAGCACCTATGAATCACAAGTGATGTCTACCCAAAGCATGAGAAGTTCAAAAGACTAAAAAGGAGGCAGATTAAAATTAAGAGTGAGGGGTTTTATCAGGTAGTAGGGTGACCGTAGAAAATTTATAAAGACATATCCATATAGGCATATAAAATTTATTTTAAAATATCACTAGTTTTTCTTAGTTATTTGTATTATAGAAAAAATAAGTACAAAAAACCCACAATACATAATCCTACCACTAGAGATTTGAGCTTAATTACCTATCTTCCTGTAATATATTCTCTAATATTTCATCATTCAGGTAGGGGATTTTATCCTCCAAATAATTTATCTATGCACATTAAAAATGGGAAAATTATTTCTCTTTCTCTGCATTCTATGTACCTTTATGTAAAAGCTACATAGTCTGGCTTAGTAGAAGAGAAAAAAAATTAATCTTAAACTACTCTGCCTATGTTAGAGCTTTGAAGTTTATTTTTATTGCATAGTGGTCACTGACATCCTTTGTTTGCCTTTCTTTAAGTCACCATTTCTAAATTAAAAGTAGTTCATTCATAGAAGACACATTCTACTACTATTACACCTCCAGCACTGTGACTAGTTCACTAGGTGTCTAGCAATGCCTTGACTACATGTTCATGTTATCCTATCTGTGTGTGTGTACACATATCAGTGTATGTGTATATAATTATTATAAGATTCTTGTAAAATATTAATATCTTCATTTTACTGAGGGTTACAGAGTTTTGAGGTTGAGTAACTTCTCAAGGGCACACAGCTCATGAATGCAAAGCTGTAATTCTTACCCAGATCTATACATTTTTAAATCCTCACCCTTAACCACAAGGCCATACTGCTGTACTGTCTCCCTGTATCCATCCACCTAAATCATTCCCCCTGTTGTGGATTTTATTCCTGTTATTCTTTAAACCAGCTAAGGCTAAAATTTTGCCTCATCTTAGTATTCTTTACCTGAATTTTCTAATGCCTTAACTTATCATCAGGAAATAAGAGTAAATTAATATTGGCCCTGGCTGGTGTAGCTCAGTAAATTGAGCTCGGGCCTGTGAACCAAACATCCGTATTTCGATTCCTAGTCAGGGCACATGCCTGGGTTGCAGGCCAGTTCCCAGTAGGGGACGCACGAGAGGCAACCATACATTGATATTTCTCTCCCTCTCTCCTTCCCTTCCCCTCTAAAGAAATAAAATCTTTAAAAAAAAGAATACATTAATATTGGAAAAACAAATACTATTTTTCCTAAGTTCATTCCAACAGAGCCTCAGAAATTTAAAAATACATATTTTCTTTGCTAATTTTACATGCCATACACTGCTGCTGCAGGTTTTATAAAAACTCAAGAATGTCTTTAATTAAGTCTTAACAACAGCCTAACATCTGAACCATTAGTTAAATCAGGATGAATAGATATTTGAAAATGTTTATATTATTAATCCCTGACCTGATTTTATAGTTTCCCTGTCTTCGTAATATATCCAGTTTCTTCTCATTCTTATGAAGGGAGAATCTGTGATGGTGAACCACCAGTTCACCTGATTTCTTACGTGTTCTCTGGACTGGCACCTGACCGTCTGTCAACCTTCCATATACAGTAGTACCTTGCTACTCATCATTAATTCAGTCCGACAAGTGGTGAGCAAGCGACAGTTGATCAAGCAATTTCTCCTGGGGGTAGCATCATGATTCATACAAGTACTGGCAAGTGCAGTGAGTGGTGAGCCAGCGCTGAGTGCTGAAACACTTTTTCTCAACAAAATGCGATGAGTGTCAGGTTTGATGAGTTCTGAAGCTAATGAATACTAAGGTACCACAGTATATGTGTCGGCCAGAAACCTCAACCATTTGGGTCCTTTTTGCCATTTCCCTTGAATTTCTCATGGCCAAATCATATTGTTCAGTGTACAACATCTCTTATTGGTGCCCTCCCTTCCATTCCTGCAGTCTCTTCTGTTATGCAAATTCACAATCTGCTGTTCTAGTAGCCTCTTAAATGGTTTCCCTACCTCTGAACTCTTTCTAAGTATTTGGTCTTTTGTTGACCAAAAGTATATAGTCTTAGAAATGGGATGATAACAATAAAGAAATAGTTTGTATCCCTAGTTGGGTGCTTGGTTTATTGTGGGATAATCAAAGAAGAAATTATTCAAATAGGCTGGAAGAATTGCTTTACGATGTAAAGTTGAGCTCTAGTAGATATTTCAGTCTAGAGAGGGAAAGGCTGGAGAAGAATAAGGTAAAATTACCACATTGGTGGCCAGAACTGAAAGTCACCCCCTTACACATGGACAAAGTATTATGGGACCAAAAAGAGAGATTAATACTTCATAAAGCTGGCATTAAATTTATAGAAACTTAGGTCCCTTATTCCCCCAAAATATGAATGTTTAACATAGTTTAGTTAATTATAGAAAAATAAGCTTAGATTATTACAGAGAAAACAGGCTATTATGAACGTTAACCTGATATTTTGAAGAAAAATATAACTACACTTGATATTTTGGAGATAAATATAACTATGTGTTCTCTAATTCTTCAGTAGGAAGGGCATTGGTTTGATGCAGAATAAAATGTTTTAAAATAGATTAACATCCTAGAAAATGATTATTGCACAAATTAAAATGAAAAATTGTAATGATTTTTGAATTTGATATTCTTGAATAGGGGTTCTCAGACATTTTAGTCTCACTCTTTATGCTCTTAAGACTCATAGAGACCCCAAAGAGCTTTTATTTGTGTAGGTTATATCTACTGACACATATTATTAAAAATTAAAACAAAACTTTTAAATATTAATTTACAAATAAAAATACTGATTTGTTTTAAAATTTTTTATTTATTTTAATTATATTTTATGATTATGCTATTACAGTTTTCCTGATTTTTGCCCCTTTGCCCCCCTCCACCCCACACCCCCCACTTTCTCAGGCAGTCTCTACACCTTGTTCATGTCCATGGGTCATGTGTATAAGTTCTTTGGCTACTCCATTTCCTATACTGTACTTTACATCCCCATGGCTATTCTGTAACTACCTGTTTGTACTTCTTAGTCCCCTTACCACTTCACACATTCCCCCACAACACCTCCTATGTGGCAAGCATCAAAACATTCTCTATATCCATGATCCTGTCTCTGTTCTTCTTTGCTCACTTTTTTAGATTCAATTTTTGGTAGACATTTATTGTTCATAGTTTTGATCTTCTTTTTCTTAAATAAGACCCTTTAACATTTCATATATTAATGGTTTGGTAATGATGAACTCCTTTAGTATTTTTTTGTATGAGAAGCTCTTTATCTGCCTTTTGATTCTAAATGGTATCTTTGCTTGGTAGAGCAATCTTGGCTTTAGGTCCCTGCTTTTCATGACTTTGAGTATTCCTTCTGGTCCCTTCTAGCCTGCAAGGTTTCTTTTGAGAAATCAGCTAACAGTCTTATGGAAACTCCCCTGTAGATAAATAACTTCTTTTCTCTTGAAGCTTTTAAGATTCTCTCTTTATCTTTAACCTTTGGCATTTTAATTATGATGTGTCTTGGAGTGGGCCTCCTTGCACTCACCTTTTTTTGGACTCTCTGGGCTTCCTAGATTTGTATGTCTATTTCCTTCACCAAATAAGAGAAGTTTCCTTTCTTATTTTTTCAAATAGATTTTCAGTTTCTTCCTGTTTCTCTTCTCCTTCTGATATCCCTATGATGCCACTGTTGGATCTCTTGAAGTTGTCCCACATGCTGCTTATACTATCCTCTTTTTTAAAATTCTTTTTTCTTCTTGTTCTGATTAGTTGTTTTTTGCTTCCTTATGTTCCAATTCATTGATTTGATTCTTGGCTTCATCTACTGTACTGTTGTTTCCTTGTAAATTGTTCTTTATTTCAATTAGTGTATCCTTCATTTCTGACTGGATCTTTTTTATGCTATTGAGATACTAAGTTTTGTTAGCATCCTTATGACCAGTGTTTTGCACTCTGCATCTGATGGATTGCTTATCTCCATTTTTTTTTGTTTGTTTAGCTCTTTTTCTGGAGTTTTGATCTGTTCTTTCATTTGGTCTGTGTTTCTTTGTCTCCCCTTGTTTGTTTCTATGTATTAGGTAGAGCTGTTTTAACTCTGTGTTTTTATAGTGGCTTAACAGTAGTAGGTGTCCTGTAGGGCCCAGTGGCACAGCCTCCTCTATCATCCAAGCTGGGTAGTTGAGGTACACCCTTTGTGTGGGCTGAATACACCATCCTCTTGAAGTTGAACCTTGGTTGCCATTGGCAAATCAATGAGAGGGATTTACCCAGGCCAGTCAGCTAGCTACAAGGACTGGCTGTGACCACTGACCACTATCTCTGTCCTCCATGAAGGATCAGCTGTGCAGGGGCAGGGTGGTGGTACAAGGATGTGGTCTTTAGTTGTCCACCTGGTGCACTGGCCCTGGAGATTTCTGGGTGGTGCAGGCCAAGGTCAGCCCCAACCTGTGTTTTGCCTGGACACCCTGCCTGAGCTATAAAGCAGTCTGAGAAGGCTGATACTTGTGCTGGGCTTGGAGATTCCCAGGCGAAGCCAAGCTACGAATCTTGGCTGGCTTTTGCTAGTGCCGAGCCCGGACTTCATTGAGGCCAGCTGTTGCTTATTTGAGAGGATTTAGGAAGCTGTGAAGCCTGAGCCAAGACCAGCCATTCATATGGAAAAGCAGCTTGGGTGGGTCATAAATTGGGTGGGGTGGAGTCTCTAGGGATCTCCAAGGTTGGTCAAATAGTGTTAGCCAGGTTGATGGCATCTCAGATATGGTACCAGCTTGCCAGCTCTGTGGGCAGAGGGTTTAGAAAAGGGACAATGTCCTCTGCTGGCCTTGATGCCAGACACTTCAGTTTCTCCCTGTATGTCCCTGGTGCCTTTCAAGCTGCTACCCCAGTGCTGGAGCTCAGAGAGAGTACATCTTTGCAAGTGAGTCCGTGTGTGGGTTCTTTAAGAGGAATTGCTTGAAGCTTCAGCAGTTTCTTCCATTGACTCAATCTCCACTGGTTTTTGCAGCCAGAAGTTGCGGAGACTTATTTTCCTGGCACTAGAACCCTGGTCTGCTGGGAATCTTTGCTCCTGAGATAGCCCTCCTGAATTTTTATCCACCACACGTGGATGTGGGACCAGCCCATTCCTTGTGTCTGCCCCTCCTGCCAGTTTGGATGGTTGTGGTTTCTTTAATTCTGTAGTTGTCAGATTTCCATTCAGCTTGATTTCTGATGGTTCTGAGTGATGGTTATTTTATATTTTAGTTATAATTTTCATGGTGCTTGTGGGAAGAGGTGAGCCATATCTTCCTGCACTGCCATCTTGACCTGAAGTCCTCATTACTTATTAACATAGTACATTTAATCAACACAACTATTTCCCAAAGTAAAAGAAAATTTAGTCAGAGTGGCACTGTTTTAGCTTAATAGAAGATGGCTGGATTCATACATGTATCTGCTTCTGCATTGAGTCTATTGTGATGTAACCCATTGTATCGTTTCTGGAAAACACTGTACACACAGGAGAAATGAAAATGAAAAGGTATATAATGGTGATTATGAGAATGGTTTTTACCTTGCGGATCCACTGACAACAGCCATTTGAGAACTACTCTTCTTGAGGAAGCAGAAATTTTTGTTACACACAAAAAGTCACTTTATTCTTTACTCCACCCTTTTTGGAAGAATATTTTCTAAGAATGTTTTCACCATTATTCACTGGCTGTGTCCTATTTCTCTAAAGGCCTGTTAACCACTTACAAACTAATGAAGTCAAGTCCAAGGCAGAGTTTTTTAGTCTTTTACCCTTTCTGGTCTAATGAAGCATAAGTCATTTAGACCATAGTCCATCTACTTTTGTCCATATCGTTTCACTTTATGGATAAACCATTAAGGCACATACACTTTTTGAACTGGAATCTGAGGAAGGGCGGTAAGATCATCATTGAGGCCCTTCCTTTGTGTCCTGGGAGACTTAGTAGAAGGAAGGAAAACCACACAATTACCTGGAGTCTGGACTCTGTCAAAATGTAAAACCATGGACCCTGACAACAAGTTCCTGGAGGCCAGCCTAGAGCAGTAAAGAATTATCTCTAGAAAATATCAACACTTGAAGATTTAACTTTACTTTGGAAATAACATAAGTCTAAAAATAGTCTCGAGTCTCTCTACTTTTTGTTCATCAGCACGCCATTTATCTTTGCTGTCTTTTTTATTCTGCAACATCAATACCAACCCCATTGGATTTCATACACAGAGTTCTTGTTTTCATTAAGGTATCTGTAGAATCTCTCCCTTCTCACTGCCACCACCCAGTTCTGTCATTCCTATTTAAACAGCCCATTAGTCTTGATTCTAGGCTCTTCTTTTCTTAGTCTGTCCTGTGTAACAGTGCCTGATTAATTTCTTCCAAATGCTACTACCATTATACTTCTTCACTAAAAAATCTTCATTGATGTCTTCTTAATTTGTACTATCCTAGAAATCTATTTTATCTCTACTCTCCTTCCACTTTTGTCATTGTCTTCATGTCAGTCCTATTTTCCACCTTTCACTTAAACTCAATATATTATTCAAAACTCAATTTAAAACCAATCTCTGTAAACAAATAGTCTTTACCTGTCTAATCAGAATTCATTGATTTCCCTTTCCTCTGAAATAGAGTAGTATTTGAAGTTTGTACTTCATAGTTTGGTATGTACTTAAGTACCATTATTAATTTTGTTTGTTTCAGTTATCTTAATTTTTTTTCTCCAAACAAGTTGTAAGTTTCTTAAGAACTTGATGAGAATTTCATCCTGGGAAATACTGGTCTCCATGGTTTGGGCAACTGCTCAGTGGTTTTTCCACAGTTATTCCCTAAATTATCTTTGTGGTTATTATGTTGTGATGGTCTTAACATCTGAGTAAGAATTCAAGTCTGATAAATGGTATTTAGTAGAATGTTATTTCCAAGTATGGTATAATAAGTTCATGTATTTATTCTGAATTTGTCAAACTTTATCTTGTAGCTATTTCTGCATTTGAAGTTCAGCCAATTTCTACTGAGGTCCAAGAAGGTGGAATTGCTAGATTTGCATGCAAGATTTCATCAAATCCTCCTGCAGTTATAACATGGGAATTAAATCGAACAACTCTGCCTGTAACTATGGACAGGTAAAGGCAGCTTTTGTCTTCGGAGAGATGCAGGAGTAATGAACACTTTATTATGAACTCACTTTTATTTCCAATGTCAATAATCAACTTCTTAAGACACTTCAAAATTAGATAATCAGTTTCTGGAATATGAGGCATAATTCCTGTTTTGGAGGATCAGATCAGAATTCATAGAGCCTGCCTTACTGCTTTGTTCCTTTCCTCAAATATCTCTTCCAGTCATAGGACCAGCTGAGTAAATGGATTGCAGCCTAAGGATCTGGAAAACCAGATTACACCTTTACTGCTGGCAATAGCAGTGCTGATGAAAATGATCTCCCATGTATGCCCTGGGGGATGCCCAGTTCTGTCTGCACTTTCCACTTCCCAGTCCCCTCTCCTCTACACATGCATACACGCACCTCCCAAGGTTCTGAAGGTGGTTGAAGTTTAAAAATCAAGAACTTCATAGCAATTTCAAAAAGTTTGATTCCTTTCCTAAGGAGTAGCACTGTTCCTATGTAGGCAAAAATCATATATTAAAATGGTAGGGCACATAGATGGAAGGACTTATTCAAGGAAGTGCTTTTTTAAAAAACTTACATTCAGGTGTGCCTTGGAGAATACATCAATACTAATAGGCAGAAAAGTCAGGAATCTGAAAAAATTATATGAAGCTCTAGGCCACCAGTTAGCTATATCTAAGCTATCATGTCAAGTGAGACTCTGTGTAAAATTAGACTGATAGATACCGAAAACCACACACTGCATAGTTATTTGTTTTAGAGAACTATAATGACCCAAATGAAAACAGTTCAGTCAAACTAATATTTTTAAAGGTCTTTAATATGTTTCATTTGGTGATTTAAAAAAAGGTTGAGTATACAGGATCTGGCACAATTAATGCCCCATTTTATTACAAAATCTTTCATTACAAAATCATAAGCATGTAATTCTGTAACAACAATATCACTGGCAAGCACACATCATATGACATCTTAGGTGAAATGTTCCAACCACACTCAAGCAGGCATTACTGCTGCCAGACCCTGTATTAAATCCTATTATAGAATGTATGTTAAAATAAAAAGTAAAATCTACTACCAAGTGTTTGATCATCTATCTTCTCCTAACAGGATAACTGCCCTACCAACAGGAGTATTACAGATCTATGATGTTGGCCCAAGGGATGCTGGAAATTATCGTTGTGTTGCTGCTACTGTAGCTCACAGGCGTAAAAGTATGGAGGCCTCCCTAACAGTGACTCCAGGTACTTCACAGAAGTTTGTGTTTTTTGTTTTTGTTTACGTTTTTAATTTTTAATGTCACAGCTATTAATTTTTATTCTCTGGCTAGAATACTATGCCATAAAGTAGTACTTCAATTTTATTGAAAATATTGTAATCTATTAGGAAAATGGTCATTTTTATGTATAAGCAATTTGCTTCTTTCAGAGGCTGACTTGTTTTATGTTAGTGTCAACATCTTTAAGAAAGATTGAATATTTAAATATTTCAGTTTTTTAAAAATATGTAAAACACAGAAAAGAGAATAATAGTTATTCGTTTCCACCAGAATTGTCCATTGTCATTATAGAGATATTTGTTTCCAGTTTGGTATTTTTTGTTGTTTAAGAAAAATTATAGTTTGCATTTATTACAATAATGCATGCTTATTATGAAGTGTAATGTTTATAAAAGTAAAAAAGTACAAGCACAGGAGTTTTAAAATAGCCCCAATTCTAATACTCAGAAATTATTATTGTTAACATTAAGTGAATATAATTTTTAATATTTTACCATACATGAATATAATTAGAAGGGAAATAGCTAGAGAGATGAATATGAAGAAAAATACATAAATTATTCAAATGGAGTTATATTTATCGATGTTGGTTTCTATTTTAAAATAATTAAATTTACTTGAATATAGTGGAAGAAAACTTAGACTAAAGTCACTGTTAAACTTCATATGAGTGTTTTCACAAGAGATACTACTTTCCAAAAGATCTGTTAAGTTTAAAACTTTTTAAAAAAACATTAAGAGACTGAAATTATATTTTTAATTATTTGTTTTAATTTTAAGTATATGTTAGCTTCCTGGTATGAAAGATAGAAACAAAAGCATGCTCTCATACTCCTTCCCTCCTCCCCCACTCACATGAATTCTTAACAAGATTAGTGAAAGTATCAAATAAATGTTTGAATCTCAATTAAAAATGAATGAGTAAAAAAAAGGAATGAGTAGAAGCAATTCGAATGTCTATCAGCTGATGATTAATAAATAAATGCATTTTATTAACATAATTATATATTCTTATTGTTATTAAAAAGATATTAAGTACTGGTATATGTTCCATTTTGAAAATAGTATGCTATTAAAAGAAGTCAGCCACAAAGGACCATGTAGTGTGTGGTTCCTTTTCTATGAAATGTCTAGAATGGGTAAATCCAGAGAGACAGAGCGGGTTAGTGGTTGCCGGGCTATGGGGAGAGGAGATTGGGAAGTGACTGCTAATGGGTATGGGGTCTTGTTTTGGGGTGATGAAAGTGTTTTAAAATTGATTGTGGTGATGCCTACACAACTCTGAAAAGACTAAAAACCATTGAATTGTACTTCAGATGGGTAAATTGTTAAGTGAGTTATATCTTAATTGTTTTAACAAGAGAAAAATAAAAAACTTATGAATAGATATTTTCATTAATTTCACTTGTATTTTACTTATAACTTATTTTTGTATTCTGCCTTTTCCTCTTCAAAGCTAAGGAATCTAAATCCTTCCACACACCAACCATTATAGCAGGTCCACAGAACATAACAACATCTCTTCATCAGACTGTTGTTTTGGAATGCATGGCCACAGGAAATCCCAAACCAATCATTTCTTGGAGCCGTCTTGGTATGTCTGTCCAAGGAGGTGGTGGAGAATCTTTTGCTTAAACTTTGTTCATTATAGTAAAACTGATAAATGTTTATTTCACATATAAAACACATTTGGCAATTAGGTGGCTTTTAAGTTTTTGTCATTTTAGTGTGTAGAGAAATGGTTTTAGTATAGAGAATTTTATACTTTTATGACAGGATTGTTTGGAGAGTGATCTTTTGAATTAACTGTAGATCATAATTTACATTGTTGTAATTGAAATATTCCCTTTGAAATAGATCACAAGTCCATTGATGTGTTTAATACTCGGGTACTTGGAAATGGTAATCTCATGATATCTGATGTCAAGCTGCAACATGCTGGAGTATATGTTTGTCGGGCCACTATCCCAGGCACACGAAACTTTACAGTTGCCATGGCAACTTTAACTGTGTTAGGTATGTTTCTTTCGTTCTGCATTTAGGTGAATCTTACATTTTCACATTTGCTGTTTTATCTCATTCATAGCGAGGTTTTCCACCTTTCTTGAATTTTGTATCATTGATATGAAGGTCAATAAGAAGTTTCTTAAACTAATGATCAATTTTCAGAGAAAATTTAAGTCCTATGTTAAAATATAACTACTATTCTGAAGTCACCATTCCCTTTACTTCCATACCCTTATGTTCTTTCTTTCTTAAACTTCCCTCTTATCTCCTCCTCACCCACCCACAAATCCATATACCCATTCACCAATGTGAAATTTTAACCTGTTGATTGTCTGTAAGCATTCCCAAGGGGCTATGCATTGGGTTTAGTAAAGTAGGATTATTGTACATATTTCTAGAGCATTTATATAGATGGTCTCAATAGGGAGGGCCTGGGGGAAGTAGACATCTAACTGAACAATGCATAGAAAAGGGGTCTGGATATAGATTTATGCAGAGTGTAGACTGGAGGCTCAAAATGTTAAGTATTTTCAGAGGTGGGACTTGGTGATTTGCTATACTCTTCCTTGACTCTGTATCATTCCTACTGGGTCCACAGAAATAATTTTTCTTTTTTCTTTAAATATAGCTCCTCCTTTGTTTGTCGAATGGCCAGAAAGTTTAACAAGACCTCGAGCTGGCACTGCTCGATTTGTATGTCAGGCTGAAGGAATCCCCTCACCCAAAATGTCATGGTTGAAAAATGGAAGGAAGATACATTCAAATGGTAGAATTAAAATGTACAACAGGTAGGCCACGCCATTTTGCTACTATCTTAGATAAGATATAATGGCCTTAGTAATTTTTATGTGAAATGACTATACTTAGAATATCAAGTACTTTAGTTATCTTGGTACTTAAAACTAAACTAAAATAAGATTATATCAGCATGTCATAGATTGTTTTATATGTGGATCATGGAGGTGGTTAACTATACTGAACGTTGGGCAGTTCCCCAGACCTGGCCTATAGTCCTGATGAGCAAGTAGCTAAGTAATTAATAAGCATATTAACCCTTAAGGGTTTCAGTTCTTCCTTCTATAAATTAGAGGAAATTAGAAAAAATAATTGATTCTCTAAGAATTCCTTCACAAGTCAAACTTAATGGTTTTAAGAATTTACTTTTATTTGTATAAATATGAATCTTCTTATAACATTCTCATTTATGTTGTACACAACTTTAAAATTTTTTGTTGACCTCAATTTTATGTGACATTACAATATTATATAAATTAGATGCTATTACAGAGTAATATACTTTCTCAATGAAAGCCAACTTTTTAAAAAGACATTGGGCTGTTATCTAAAGCAAACAGGATCCAGATATCACAAGTACCTATGTAGACTCAGAAAATAAGAGTAATTTTAAGTAACTCATATCCATTTTTTCAGTCGGTCTGACAATACATCTCTTTTGTTCTTTGTTTTGTTATTTTTTGCCATTTAAAATGAGAGTATACTTAGCAATGATTTAACTTTATTTTACATCTTTCTTAGAATTTTTCATAGAAATAAATAATTTTTTTCTTTCTTCAGTAAATTGGTAATTAACCAGATTATTCCTGAAGACGATGCTATTTATCAGTGCATGGCTGAGAATAGCCAAGGATCAATTTTATCTAGAGCCAGACTCACCGTAGTAATGTCAGAAGACCGACCCAGTGCTCCCTATAATGTACATGCTGAAACCATGTCAAGTTCAGCCATCCTTTTAGCTTGGGAGAGGCCACTTTATAATTCAGACAAAGTTATCGCTTATTCTGTGCACTACATGAAGGCAGAAGGTAAGTAATTGAGGAGTTTTTATTTAAAATTTTTTTAAGTTTATTGATTTTAAAGAGAGGAAGGGTGAAAGAAACATCGATTTGTTGTTCCACTTATTGATATATGCACTGCTTGCTGTGTGTATGTGCCCTGATTGGGCATCCAACCTGCAACCTTGACATATTAGGATGATGCTCTCTTTAACCAACTACGCTACTGGCCAGGGCTGATGAGTGTTTAAGTTTCACTTGTTATCATGGATTTGTTTTCAGTTTGAGTGATGTTTTACATAATCCATATAATGTTTTTGAAGTTCTTTACCTTTCTGTATCTCATTTAATAAAATGATCTATCATAGTGTGTATCTGTTTTTCTCTAAATTTTTTATTGTACACTTTGTGAATATAAATATAGTTTAAGATTTTTTTATTCCATCTCTGCCAGGTAAAATATATAGAGTGCTGTATTTATGGATTTCATTTCAGCGAAGATATAAAATTTGTTAATTAGGACAATATACCAATTTAAGTAAGCAGTTACATAGAACTAATGGTATAGCTGCTTAATAAAACAATGTAGTATAGTCACTGTAGCATGTTATTTTTAAAGGAGGGGAAGTAAACATTACCAAATTCCCCATATAATTTGATTTTATGTATTTTGAATGTTTTCTGAAATCATATAGAACTCTATATGAACAAGATAGCAAATTGAACAAGATATTACTGATGTCTCATTTAGTATATAAAAATAGAAATCAGATCTGTCTTCAATTTTTTATTCAGAACTATTACTACATTTCTAGAATCTTTTGTATCTTAATTGTTTCTTTTGGTAAAGAATTTAGAGGAAAAGGAAAAACTGCTTATAAATCCTAGAGATTTCTCTATTGATTTTTTCATAGAAACCATAGTAGAGGTTTGCAGATTTTACTTCTGTACACAAACAGCTTTTATGCAATAACTTTTATGCAATAGACATTAAAAACAAATCCAAACACCCAAGGAATGGGGATATACTATAATTGTTTACAGAAACAGGTAGCTGTTTATTGTTTTTTGTCCTTTGAAGTAGTATTTTGAAAAGGAATATTTTGAATTTAAATCATGGGTCATGGTAGCAAGAAGAATGAGGTCTGATCACTGAGCATGTTGGAGTATGTTAATTCCCTTTTTAGTGATTTAGGAAGGTAAAAGGAATGCTGGTTTTGGTGGAGACCACTCTTGTTCGCTATTATGGTTCTTTCATTAGAGCCTCCACATGCAACTCAGTGGTCTATTCAGGGTTGGAACAAGGCTTTTTAATTCGAACTCAAGGACCTTGTTTAGTAGGTCAGAAATCGTACTATGCAGTTCCTAATTAACGAGACATTAGCCAGTCTGTTGTGAAATGCCTGTAATCTTGTCTAATTAAAATGCTATCAAGTTCATTCAGAAATGTGGGAAAACTTAATGGTGGAATTTGCCTTCTGTTTTGTTTATAAATCCAGTGTGGGGAGAAGGGGCCCTGTCCTTAGAGAGTTTTGATTAAGTTGACGTCCATTTACTGAGTTGTTCGCAAAGCGCAGTAGCGGCCAGTGCTCTTGTTCCCCATTACAGGTTTGCTCCGTAGGAGTTAAATCCCACAAAGACAAATCCTCTTCTATACCTTGCCATGCATATTTTATTGAGAAGTGCTGAGAATTTTTTTCCTCTTAAAAAAACAGCTCATTGTGAAACAGCGTCCTGAAGCACATTCTGTGCTTCCCAAATCTTTTGCTTTCAATATAAATAAAAGAACAACTTGTGTCAGTCAAATTTAATAGAATCTCTGGGGGCAAAATGAGAACTTCTGCAGGACAACTTTTGGGTTGCTTTGTTTTTATAAAGAGTAGAGTCATTACATTCCCCACCATCTCTCCACTAATGTTTAAAAGAAAAAAGAAGCCATGAGTTTAAGCAAGTAAAATTTACACTTTTGAATTACAGTATTTTGTAGTGTTAAGCTCTGTGTGTTACTGCTGCATATTGTCTCTGCTGTGGGTTTTGACTAGATGTTAATGGAGTTTAGAGAAGATTAATTATTTTTGCTTTAATTTCTTCAGGAAAAATTCAGTCTAGTAAGTTGTAGCAAGACAAATGGTTACTATTAGAAAATAAAGACCTTCCTATTCACATTTTTAAAAGGATAACAAAAGGTAACTGATAGCGATTAGACCCCAGGACCAGTGTTTTACAGTGAAGGAAAAGGTCTTGTTAATTTTATTTTGAATATTATTAATTTTTAAACACTGACTCATTAATGTAGGTTTAAATAATGAAGAATATCAAGTAGTCATCGGAAATGACACAACTCATTATATTATTGATGACTTAGAACCTGCCAGCAATTATACTTTCTACATTGTGGCATATATGCCGATGGGAGCCAGCCAGATGTCCGACCACGTGACACAGAATACTTTAGAGGATGGTAAGAAAACATGATTCCTGGTCATTTAAGCATGAATATTCATATGTTTAATCAATTTATTAAATAAATGCTTTAAAATAGAGGAAATATTTTCCTTCGGATTAAAAAAAATGGTGTGGTAACCAGCAGGCTAATTTGCCATTTCAAACCTGACTTTCACTTTTTGATAGTAACATGATAAGAATAAAAAGAACTTTTATTTATAATTCATAATATAACTTTTAATCATAAAATTCTAGTATTATCAGTGCATTTAAATTTCCTAGTTTAAATTGTAAATATGTAGCCATTTTAATTTTTTAAATTTTTATTTATTTAGTTTTTACTTAAGTATATTCTTTAGGCATGAATAAATATAAGGACAGTTACCTATTGAGTATATCTAATGACTGGAAGTCAAATGTATTAGACTTCTTAAACTGGGAGTTTATGAAATTTAATACCTGCCAGTTAAAAATATGTTATAAAATCAGTTTATTTTTAGATACTATTCTACTTAAGGAAGAAAGTAATACTTGTTCAGTTTGTTACCTGACCCTGGGTTGGAAATTGAGTTGTGATCGCCTTTTATGTATTCTTACAATTGAGAGAAATTCCTTCTATTGAGACAGTACTGGAGAGCAGAGTGTCTTCCTCTTCCTCTTTCTGCAGAGGCTCTAGAAGGCCCATATTTGTGCCCTGTGGTATGAAAAGGAAATTACTTAAAATGTGCTTAATTATACTATTCTCCCTTTACAAATGCGTCTCATCCTCAAGAAATGACCCACCCTTAGTTTTCAGAATGTTTTTATAGAAATGATTCCCAAGTCTTTTTTGTCTTCATTCATTTGGCCCCAGATCTCTTACTTAATCTTTATAATGCCACTCATTTAGATGTTTCTAAATTCAGACATTGACTAAATGAAAAAGTTATCACTGATCTGGACACTGAATTCCAAATTTCAGTTTTCATTTAAGAATTTGTTTCATTTTGGAGTGAGCCACAATACATATGACCTCTCTAGTTACCTCACTACACTTAACAGCCTCTAACGTGCATGTCTAAGGATTTTTTTATTTGGTTGGTTTTGCATTTTGAGGTTTTTTGGGTTGCATATGAGGTGTACCACTCTACATCCTTGAAGAAAATGAGTCTAAATGTAGCAAGCTTGCCAATTCCAGTTATGTTCTCAAAGTTTTTCTCCTTTAAACCTTTCCTTACTCTGCAACTTTTTAATCTGTTCGATTTTGTATTGTGGACAACATTCAGACCTCTGGCACTGCTTTTCAGATTTCCTCACAAGCCTCTCCCTGTTTTCTAAGTTCATACTTCTCAAACAGAGATGCATGTGTCGCCTGGAGTGCACAGCACTGCACAGCCAATACAGCTAACACTTGTGGAGTGCCTATCCCTTCCTATTCAGTAACCTTTCTTCTATCGTCTCATTTAGTCCCTATGTAAGTCCGTGATAGAACAACTATTGTTATGAGAGATTGTAGAGCATAGGGGATAAGGATGTGGGCTCTGTCTGGTCTGCCTGGATCTGTTCCTTCACTTATAAGCTGTGTGACCTTGGGCAAGTGATTTGACCTCTTTGTACTTAAGTTTCCTCAGCTATAAAGTAGAAATGGTTATGTTACAATACTTCTTATAGTGAGTTTTTGTGAGAATTCATGAGTTCATACACATAAAGGACTCAGAAATGCTTAATAAACTGATTTTCTCTCTTCTACCTGTTAGTTCATCATTCATTTTATACATGTTTATTGGGTACCTGCTGTATGTTATTCAATATTTAGTAGTGAACAAGAAGCAAAAAAACAAAAACAAAAAAAAACCTGTTTCTACACTCAAGAAGCTTACTTTCTGTTGGAAGAGGGGGTAGAGGAACAACTGATATGGTAAATAGTCATGTTAGATAGTGATAAGTGTTGTGAAGAAGCAAAAAAACAGGGAAGGGGAGTATAAAATGTTGGGAAGGTTTGAGACTTTAGACAGAGTCACCAAAGAAGGGCTCACTGAATAGTGGACGTTTGAACAAAGACCTGAAAGAAATGAAAATAAGGGAGTTGGTTAGGCAGATGACTGGGAAATGCATTCTCGTCAGAAGAAGTGGAGGTTGCTAAGGGCCTGAAGCTCAAGTGTGGCTAGAGGGGAGGAAACCAATAGGAAGCAGTGGGAGATGAGGCAGAGAATTAATGGGAGCTGACCATGTAAGCAGATAGAGCTCAAAGAGCACTTTGGCTTTTATTTTGACTGAAATGGGAGCTATTTTGAGCAGAAAAGTGACAGTGTCTAAGTTACATTTTAACTGTTAATGTGTTGAGAATAGATAGTAGGGACAAGGGAGAAGCTGGGAAGTCTATTAGGAGGCAATTGCAACAATACAGGCTAAAAGTGATGGTGACAGGGACCAAGGGGGTGGCAGTGGAAATCACAGAGTCACAGGATTGAATGTGGAGTGTGTTTAGAGGAGTCAAGGATGACACCAAGGATTTTGGCTTGAGTTAGACAAGTAATTGCCATTAACTGAGATAGGAATGAGCTCTTAGTATCATCCTCATTTTATATCTGAAGAGAAAGAGACACAGGGAAGTTACTTTGGCCAAAATCACACAGAGTAGTAAATGGCAGAACAAGGATTCAAACACACAGGCTAACTCTAGAACCTCTCTTAACACCATACCTGACTGCCTTCCACTATACTTGACTCATTTTCCTGGAGTGCCAGTTGTATTCGAGTTATTTAGAGGAAAAACATTGTTTTCGTCTTTATATATAAATTGGGAATACAAAATTCACACTAATTTTTAAGATACCACCCATACACTTTAAAATATTATTTGCCTGATTATAACCCTGCTGTCCTAAGCTTCCCAGCTCTTGTACAATTCTCTCTTTCATGTTATTAAGGCATTTCAGTGGAATTGAGAACTATTCTCATATTTTATATGAGTGTTAAGTAATCTCATATTCATCCCACACAACATTAATGACAATATTGCTTTTTCCGGTTCCCTATGATTGGTCCTTTCACCTCCTGCCCATGATTTGTTCTCTGAAAACCTCTTCTAGGGTTGAAGGCATCTCTTCTTTATTATGTTATGTGTTGCTATTAAGAAAATTCAATCAATATTGGTTTGCTGATTGACAATTTTGATTCTAAATATTTATAAGCGACCTGTTTTCTTATATGACCAGTTCCTCTGAGACCTCCTGAAATTAGTTTGACAAGTCGCAGTCCCACTGATATCCTCATCTCCTGGCTGCCAATCCCAGCCAAGTATCGGAGGGGCCAAGTGGTGCTGTATCGTCTCTCCTTCCGCCTAAGCACTGAGAACTCCATCCAAGTTCTGGAGCTCCCAGGGAACACGCATGAGTATCTTCTGAAAGGCCTGAAGCCTGATAGTGTCTACCTGGTGCGGATTACTGCTGCCACCAGAGTGGGGCTGGGAGAGTCGTCAGTATGGACTTCACATAGGACACCCAAAGCTACAAGTGTACAAGGTAAATTTCTAAAGACGATTGAGGAAGAATAACACTGTATTTCTACTTTAGATATTTTTCTTATCTAAGTTACATTATATTTTTTAATTTTGTTTTGTGAATAAAAGTATCCAGTAGGTCATGGACTTAATAGGAAAAAATTTAAACTTTTTATTGAATAGTCCTTTTTGCATCAAACTCATTAGTGTGTAAAACTCCTGGTTGCAATATTTGTTTGCCTAGCAAATCTTCCATGGATAGATCCATTCAAAGTAAATTGAATTATCAAAAAAATATGCATATATATGAGAGAGAGTTCCAATTAATATTATTGCTATATATTTTTTAAAACATCAGTTTACTAGAAAGACCATAAGACTAAGAAATTTTGACCTTCCTTTTGATTCCCAGTCAGGGCACATGCCTGGGTTGCGAGCCAGGTCCCCAACAGGGGACACATGAGAGGCAACCACACGTTGATGTTTCTCTCCCACTCTTTCTCCTTCCCTTCCCCTCTCTCTAAAAATGAATAAATAAAATATTTTTTAAAAAAGAAATTTTGACCTTCCTCTTTTACTAGTGTGGAATGTAACCTGACTGGTTTTATTGTTGTTGTCAGTTGATTTAATAATAATGACTGTTCTATCACAGAGGAATATTGGATGGTCAAAATTAGAAAGTACTTATTGTCTCTTAAAAATACACAAATATAAACATTATTTTGTTCTTATATGCCTTAGTCTTTTTTTAAGATTTTATTTATTTATCTTTAGAGGGGAAGGGAAGGAGAGAGGGAGAGAAACATCAATGTATGGTTGCCTCTCCTGTGTCCCCTCCTGGGAACTGGCCTGCAACCCAGGCGTGTGCCCTGACTGGGAATCAAACCATGGTAGTTTGGTTCGCAGGCCCGTGCTCAATCCACTGAGCTACACCAGCCACGGCTATATGCCTTAGTCTTTTATGTAGTATTTTATATATTTCTGTTTCAAACTTTAATATCATTGTGAAATTGAAAGTTAAAGTATAATTGTTGGATTTGATTTTTTTTGCAGTGGTCGGCTTGAGATCTGAGATCTCTGTTTTCCTGTGTTTTCATGTGACTTACGGGTTTTTATACATATATTTCTGGTGAATTTTTCTAGCCCCTAAGTCTCCAGAGTTACATTTGGAGCCTCTGAACTGTACCACCATTTCTGTGAGATGGCAGCAGGATGCTGAGGACACAGCAGACATCCAGGGCTATAAGCTGTACTACAAAGAGGAAGGGCAGCAGGAGAATGGACCCATCCTCTTAGACACCGGTGACCTTCTCCACACGCTCAGTGGTTTAGGTGAGTGAGTCTGTAATGCGCTGTTTCTTTTTCCGTCCTCTCTAACCAACTGGGAGAGAAGTTACTGGATGTAAGCCAGGAGAACTGATAAATGGTAAAAAGAAAAAAAAATTGACTTGACTGCATCACTGTGTGTATCCTGCTGCTTCAGTCAGTGACTGGTCTTTGACTCACCACTGTGAGTGAACTGGCAAAACGTTAGAAAACGGTGGTATCTTCCTGTCTTCCCCCTGCCTCTGGGCACCTGCTTTTCTTTCCAAAGTTCACTTCTGGTAGAGTGAGATCATGATCAGTTATTGTGGGTATGTGGTGGATGTGGAATATGAATGTAAAAGAATATTACCAAAGGTTCAGAGAATACACAATAATTAATTTTAACTTAGAAATTGCCCAAGTGTGCTATGTAGGTATTATTTTACATGTATAAAAATACGTGTAAATTATGCACAAAATCATACTCTTATATATGACCTATGTGACTGTAAATGTTTATTTTATGTAGCTCTAACCCAGAACCACTAGAGAAGAAGTACTAACTTTGTGAATGCACTCAGCAGAGTTCTGAAAGACGCTTTTATTTCATGTTCATCTTATCTTTGCTGGGTAAAATAATTTCATGATGTATAGCATGTTTAGTAGAAAGTAAAGAAATGTACATTCTATAATAAATACATGAGTATAAACATGCATACTTAAGATATAAAATGCACACTTAGCTGTTTGTTGCGGTTCCAATTGTGATGAACAAATTCCCACTAAATTGTGACAGCACCTTCTCCACATATTTGACTTCATAGTGCAGGCTAGCTTTCCCTGTCACAGGCTGCCCCTTCGTGTGCAGGAAAGAAGAGGCACGGTGGTCCCAAAATGGGCTGTCCATTTCCTTCCCTGTAGCACAAGCTTCACGGTACCTCATGGTAGCATGGGCTGTGAGAGCAGCATTAGATGTGATTCCCCACTCAGTGAGAAGCAGTGGGGGGAATCTTTTCAGATGCAGGTAATTGGAACCTCATCCTCAGGCTCTTTACAACAGTTTTCCAGATGGCACTTTGATTCTAATCCTATTGTGTCCTATTTTAATTTAATCTGCTTTTGGTTAAATAAGTTTCACTACTGATGTCTGCCACACAGCTTTATAAATAACAAGAAATTATACATGCTCCAGGGTGACCATTGATACTGAAATGATGTTGCCTAACCTACTGTCACCAAAGTTAGCTACATGTATTTCTAGCCCTGGCTTCTTGATGTGTTCTCCCTTTCCATATGCATATAATTTAGTCAAGAAGACTGTTCTCAGTATCAAGTAAGAAACAGGATTTGGGACAATTGTTCATGAAAAACCATACGTCAAACTCACTGTTGAGGAAATGTAAATATGTTGAAGATACAAAAATGAGCTTTATAGAACACTTCTTGAATATACAGGTAGTTTATTCTAAACAAATGAATAATTTATTAGAAAAAAATGATGCTCTGCTTGTGGCAAGATTAAAAAGCAGTTAAACCTTTGGTGATGAAAAACAAGTCTTTAAAATTTAAAACTTCTCTATAGATGCACTCATATAATGAAGATGACCCATTGATCTCCCACACCCACTTCCTGAACTTTAAAGAAAAAGCAGTGATAGTAAATCTCTATAACAGTTAATTTCTGGGATTCTTCCTTAAAAATGTGAGGTTTGATTTTGAAGCACCTACTGTAACCCAAAGCAGGCCTGGCTGCCCCCTGCTACGAAAGCCAATACTTGAGAGGCAGGTGCTGATGTAAAGGAAAGCGTTTCATTTGCAGATGCCAGCCATCTGGAAGAGGGAGGACTCATGTCTCAAACCCATCTCCTGGAAGATGGGGGACTCACGTCACAAAGCCTATTTCTACCTCTTGTTGGAGACAGAAGTGTTTTATAAAGAGGGAGCGGGGAACAGAGTGGAGAGATCAAGGGAGAGGGTTGCAAAGTTCTCTATGTGCAAACTGGCACAGTCCATTCCAATAAGGCAGGTGATGGCCTGGTGTGCATCATCCTAGTTTAGTCATCGTGTCTTCCGGTCATCTCAGCTTCATGTCATCCTGGCTCCACGGTTGAAAGTCCACAAATCTCCTGAAGCTGAGATGCTTGACGTTTGGGGTTTGTATCTTTTTAACTAGTTTCAAAAATTCTTATACAAACATGCTTTTCATCTGTAAGCCACATAGTCAGACTTAGCACTGACAGAAACAGTGTCAAAAGAATGGTGGGAGTGGGTTACAGTTCCCACCATTACAATTTTGTACTGTTAAAATACCAGGGTGTACATGGTTCCCAGTTGTACTGAGTAGATGAGAAGATGAAATCCTAAAATGTTTATCTTCCAACTTTCTCCAGACTGTGGTCTGTCTTTGAATCGGCAACAATTGCCTGAACAGCTACAATGATTTCATTAAATTTTGTCTGTGGCTCTCTGAGATTTTCTGTATGCAACAATCACAGAATTGGAGCAGCTTCATTAAGAACTGCATCTTATGTGTCAAAACTAAGAATACACTTGTCTAAGGCAACAAGCAATCCATTGGTTTTTTTTTTTATTTGCTTTAGCAACTGCATTCTGTATCAGATGCTTCGGGACCAAAATGTGAATTACCTTAAGCATTACCAGGTAATCATCATTTTGCTAAATCTGAAGGTTAGCCAAAGCCATTATACCAGTCTTCAAATTGGGATTATTTACATCCAAACTGAACACTGGTTCTGTATTTTTAGCTGAACTGACAGCATTTTTTGTATTATCAGGTACTGAGTCCTTGTATTTTTTAGCATTGTTTCCATATTAAAGTCTAACAGCTAAATCAAGAAGCCAGCTGATAGCTTCTTGCTGGATCTTGAATTTTGGAAGGACAGCTAACATCTGAGAGACACTTTGCAGCTGAAGCCACCATGGCTGTGGTAGTCGAAGTCCATCAGTTCGCATCAGAACATGGTCCTTGCATCTTGCTCTGGTCCCCTAGGGTTTGGCTAGGAGAGGAGAGGTAAGGATGATCTTTGTTGAAATTTTTAAGAAATCTCTAAATAGTAGCTTTGAATACTATAAGCCTTAATTTCCTTGTATGTTTTAAAATTAAGTCACATATATTCTACCTATGTTGTAATATCTTTCGTGTTGCAAAATCCTTTATGTGTGCCATTTGGGGTAATTCAGCTTAAAATCTTTTTATAATATATAAACTAGGAAACGACTTTATTAGTCAGTATATCCTGTGTATTAAAATAGCTCCGTATTTCCTGACTGCGAAATTAGACTGAGTGGTTGGACTCACTGCAGTGCAGGATAACAGAGGACTCCGTCCCAGCTGTAGGGCTTTCTTGCTGGACACTAGGTTCTGCAGCCCAGGAGTTGCAGAAGTCATGACCAGAATGGCTGACCAGGGGGATGCAGTTGTGTGGATTCAAGCACTAGACAGCTGTTCACTAGACCACCTTCAGGATGTCTTTTAATCTTGCCAGCCCTAGGGCCTACACTCTTGCTTCTGTAGAAAGTTATTGTTGTGGTTTAGCCAAGTTTAGAGCAAGTGAGTGGGTTTAATTCACTAAGCAGGCAAGTGTTAACAGCTCTTACTCCTTTCCTTCTTACTTTTGGCTATTGGGAGGGCAGTGTATTCTGTTAACTGGACAACTGACCATCTGTGACCAGTTTTAGTGAGAGCATCTGGCAGTAGCTGCCTGTTTAACAGAGAGTGATGTGTCTAGAGGGCAGTAGGTTAAGGGAACCCTATCTGTGTCTTGCATGGTGAATACTTGCTTTTACTGAGTTTTGGCACATTAAAGATACTCTAACTGGAACTAGATTTATTAAGTGGGCTTGGAAATGAAATTTTAATGCTTCTGTTTGCTGATTCAATGTCAATTTGAGTAGCAAACTGATGTCTCAAAATTTCATTTTCATACTAATCCCTTTTCTGATGCCCTAATAACACATTCTTTTGTTTCCACTTTTGGTAATTAAATTTTCAGTAAAACTACATGTTGTTGGAATACATTCTCATTGTTAGTATGTACAGTTCTTTGTTTCTGAAAGAAAGAGATGAATAAATTTATATTTTTCACTTTACATAACAAGGATTTTTTTATTTTTCTAAGTAAGGCACTGTAGTGCCAGATAAAAAGATGTAGCAGATATGACTTCTGTTTAAAACAAGAAGGATTAAACCAAAATAAATTAAATAGACTGACTTGTTCACTTTTCTCCAAAATTTCTGATTAACAAAATTTAATTATACTTATAAGGAAAATTATTTTAGAACATTTTACTCTAAATCCTCAAAGTTTTGTTCTCTGAGATGTAGAATGTTTTCGTTTTTAAAGATTCTCATATCTTTATTAGTATAATATAAATATTGGCAGAGCAGTGGAAGTATTTTGATATTGCTAGTTTATTCCAGTTTAATGATTTAAAAATATACAATTTGATTTTAATTAGAAGTGGTTGACTTTTGGGGAATTAGGAAAAAGCCTGAAACTTGTGATTTAATGTTTCTGTGATTTGTTTTAAAGGGTGGTTTGAAGTTTTCTTCAGGATTTTGCATCTTTGTAGTGATGATTTTTGCTTTTTTTTTTGGCACTTTCAATGTTTAGCCCAGTTTTAAGTATAGTTTTTAAAATGGTTGTTTTTATCACAGTAAACAGAAAGCAAAATTAATAATACACTTGTGGTCCCTTGTAATAGGCTGATTGAAACAATTTGTTTCTCTTTTTCTTTGTTTCAGAAATTGGCTTTAAATCCTGAAGTTAGAGTTCTAATTTCAGAGGGATTATTTTCATAAACTGACTGTCAGAAACTTCTTCATTGTTCAATATTTATATAATAGCGAAAGGGAGGGATTATTTAGATGGTACTATTGTTAGTTTAGCCTTCAGGACACTGATATTAGATAATCTTTGGCTTTTCTTTTTTGCCAAAGAACATGTGCTATTAAAGTTCACAGCAAGCATGATTAGTGAGCATGAGATTTAGCACCAATTATAAAGACCCAAAATATTTAAAATCATTAGTAATGGTTGTAACTAACTTGCATACCATCAAAATTCACAGATTTCTTTTCTTTTCTTTCCTTTTTTTTTTTTTGAGAAATTCAAAATTGGAACTTCCAGTTTGTGCTAGGAGCAGAAGTAAAAAAAAAAAAACTGTCCCTGGTTAATAATGTAACTTTAGAGTCCCTCTGTCAGTTTGAATGGAAGCATGATAAAATTAAGTCAGATTTATGGGTGTTATCTTTTACTATAATAGAATAGGATTTGATCATGTGGTCACATATCTCAAGAAAGAAAATCAAGAACTATAGATGAACCAAATTGAGATATAGGTGGAGGGAGTTGTAATCTTTTCTTTAGTCAAGACAGAACATATTTTGTGACATAGAAGGGACTGGTTTTATTGGAGAGGGGTTTGTTGTGGACCTCACTAAAATAGTGAGTTCATTTTGAGGAGAATTAGAATCCCTTGTTATATGTAATATGGAAGTCATGTAGTAAGGTAAGCCACACACAGTCTTTTCAGAGACTGCATTTTCCTCATACAAGGAAGCTTTCAGTAACACTCAGAAGATCTGTAGGTGGAAATTCTTATTTTGTGGGGTGTTTTTTTGCAACTTCCTGACTGCACCCCTTAAGATAGAGTCAAAATACACTGTGTTTTATAACAAAATCTTCCTATTCGTGAATACTTTCAAGTATACCTTTCCATACTTGACTTTCAGCTTATAAATTCACTTCAGATAAACTGGTGCCTTAATATCAACTGTCATCTCAAATATCATTATAGATGCCAATATTATTCTATTCTGTTCTTTTCTGTCTCTACTATTCTAAAGTAACATATAATCTACATCATGAATATCATCAAGTTTTCTGTCCAGATTAGCTTTGATGTTATGAAGCAGCATTGGTTTCTGTGAGATCACTTTGCATTTATTTGTTAACAGGTCACTTTTAGGATTGCTATAAAAATTTGATTAATAGTATTGGTGTTATTTACCACAGGCTAGATCTTTGGCAACATATTTCACATTTTTGCCTGTCTTTGATTCTTCCTGTGCTTTCCCACAGTTAATTTATAGTTTTAGCAGAAGTAGTTCCTTTGAACAGTACCTGATTGCACTCTCTTACTCTTTTCCTTTCAGAGATTTACAAAATAAATTCATTTAACTGAAGTTAATATACTTCTTAGAGGAACGATTTTAGAAATAACTTCATAGGGCATAGCACTGACAAATTGTGAGTACAAATTATAACAAAGGGAATATTTCTAAAATGTATTGTATTTCACTTCTCTGTGAAATATCTTTTAAGTTACCCTTTCTAATGTGGTGTTTAATCTATTATTAAGCCAAAACCTGTTGAAACTTCAACACAGTCTTGAGTGAATACTCAACTGTTTTTTATTAATTTATCAAGAGGACAAATTTTTTAAAAATATTTCATACTGTGTAATACCTGAAAATACCAAATGTGATTGATATTCAACTGAAACTTTAGAACCTCAGTACTTGAAAAATTGAAAAACCTGTTATTTAATAAATGCTGTTACATTAAGATCATAAAAAAAGGTTATCATTTGTCAGTTTACAGCCACCTCTATTTAAAGACAAAATGTTTGCAGATTGATAACACTGTAAGAACTGTCCAAAAGTTTAAAATGCATCATTTGGTTAGTTTTCCTTACATTCTTTTTCTTGATAAATATGCAAATTAGAACATTAGGAGGATTAAATAAAATCATGAACATAAAGGTTAGCACAGTGCCAGGCAAATTGTACTGTAAGTCCTCAATAAAGGCTAGCTGTTGTAGCTGTTTTTTAAAATTGTCTTCCTCTCAGGATGGAGCCTAAAAATCTGTATTTAAAAAAAAACTTTTTTCATGTTATTTACCATGATCACTAAATTGGAAACCAATACTTCTTGAGCTGTAATATGTGTATGAACTACTGAGGGATCTTGTTAAAATTCAAATTTTAGTTCAGTAGGTCAAGGTGGGTCCTGAAATCTTTGCATTTTGCCCAGTTTTGAGAGTTATGAGTCTATAGCAAGAGTTAGGCAAACTTTCCTATAGTAGGCCAGATAGTAAATATTTTAGGCCTTGTGGGTGATATGAAGTGAATGTTTGTGAGCCCACTAAATTCATGTTTAATGAAAGGTTATGTACTGTAACTTTTAATGTGACTGTACATAGAAAGCTGTTTGTCCACATAGTGAGAAGGAGGCTGTGTACAAGCCAGGAAGATAGCTCTCAGCAGAAACTAAACCCTGTCAGACCTTGATCTTGGACTTTCCAGCTCTAGAGCCTGTGAGAAATTGATTTCTGTTGTTGAAGCCACCCACTCGGTAGTATTTTGTTATGGCATCCATGTACACTGATAGGGAGGGCCATATGGTCTCTGCCACAGGTATTCAGCTCTGCTTCTCAGCACAGAAGCAGCTATAGGAAATATATAAATGCATGGGTATTGGATAAGTTCCAATAAAACTTTATTTATGGACATGGGAATTTGAGTTTCATATAATTTTGATGGGTCACAAAATGTTATTTCAAAAATTTTTCCTATTTAAAAATACAATAGCTATCAGTTTGATCTCTATTTCTGAGTCTGTTTTTGTTTTGTTTTCTTTGTTGGTTTTGTTTTGTTATATTCCACATATAAGTGTGGAATATACCATATTGCCACATTATACAGTATTTGTCATTCGGTCTGACTTATTTCACTTAGTATAATACCCTGGAGGTCCATCCATATTGTCACAAATTGCAAGATTTAATTCTTTTTTTATTGCTGAGTACTATTTCATTTTATATATGCACATATATGCACACATACATATGTACTATATATACACATACAGGGTGGGGCAAAAGTAGGTTTATAATTGTGAGTACACAACACAGTTTGTTCTTGTATTATTTATTATTGTATTATTTTCCATATGAACAACTATGTATGTGTATGCATGCATGTATGTGTACATATAGCATTTATAGTTGATAGGCTTACCCAAAGCCAGTGGGCCATATTACTTAAGTTTTCCAATTCTGTATGTAGATTTTATCATGCTTGTTCTTCAGAATGTGGTCTCAGGATTAGCAGCATAATCTGGAAGTTTATGGAAATGCTGAATTTCAGGCTTCCCTGTCTTCTCCCCAAAACTCCTGAATCAGAATGTCCATTTTGCTAGGATTCCCTGATGATTAATATGTACATTGAAGTTTTGGAGACACTGGTCTATATGACTTAATAATATTTTCCCTAAATATCCAACATTAATTCTTTATAAGTTAATTACTTTTAGCCTTAGTTTGTTATTCATGTTGGAAATCTTCCAGAAAATTGTTTTTGGTGTCATTTAGGCTCCTATATTGCTGACTTTCTTATCAGGCAAGCTGTAGTGCTTAATTATTATTACCACTGAGGTTCTCTTTAGTACTACTTTTATTGCACACTTTATTGTTTATTTTGTTTCCAGTCATGTTTTCTATACTTCTCAGTTTTCATATGTGGGGGGAAAAGGCCTTTCCTGGGTATCGTCATTCAGTCAGTGTATTTCTTCCCCAAACATCAAGGAAGTAAGTGAATCACAGGCTCTCAGGTATCATCTTCCAGTTTGGGTCCTTTGTCTTTGCCTTTGAATATGTTGTTTGCCACTGAGTGCTCATTTACAAATTGACTTTTTTATTTTCAGATATTTGTCAAGCTTACTCTGTTGTAGTTCCTAAAATAGGACAGCCATATTCAATGTAGGCATGGTCATTGCATTTGGAGAAGTTATAACAGGAAGACCAGTAATTAATTAAGCAATTAAAATAAGGTCTGATGAACTCTTGGCTAGTAGACATCAGATAGCTGTTATTGCTCTTGGCAAGAGCATCTGACCTATTTCAGGGCTGGAATTGGGATGCCTTCCAGGAAGAGGTAACATTTATGTTGAGATCTAAAGGAAGAATAAGATTAGCCAGCACAATGGCTGGAGCAGATACATCTTATATGGGGCCGAAGAATACTATACAATAAAAAGTCCACCTGTTGTTAATATAACAAGAACAGTTTGCACGACATCAGTGTAACCTAGCAGCCAAGGAGAGTGAACTAAAATACGTATGTGTGAACAATGACAACTTCACTGTACTAGTCATTGGGGACAGCAGATGCTGTTGAGTGAGTATATGTACTCAATGTCACATTCAAAATGACTGAGCGAGGAGAGCAACAAATCTGCATCAAATTTGTGTTAGGTCTGAATACTCCTCCCTAGAAACTATTTGGATGATTCAGAAAGCTTTTGGGGATGATGCAATGAGTGCAGTGCAAATAAAAGTGTGGTACAGATGCTTCAAAGATGGCTGAGACTTTGTTCAAAATGATCCACACCCTGGAAGTCCAGCAACAAGCAAAACACCTGAGAATGTTGAACGTGTACAGCTGCACTCAACAAAGATTGGCAACTGACAGTGCGAGAACTAGAAGCTGATCTGGGGATTTCAAAAACTACTGTGTCCAAGATTTTGACGCAGGATCTTGGCAAGAAACATGTTGTGGCAAAATTTGTTTGGCAGCTTCTGCTATCAGAGCAGAAAGAACATTGTGCTGCAGTTGCTAATGACTTGATTCAAACTGCTACCAATGGACCAGGTTTCCTCAAGAATTGTGGGTCCACAGCTAGGATCCCGAAATGAAGGCCCCATCATCGCAATGGAAGTCACCTGGTTCTCCACACCTGAAGAAGGTACAGCAAAGTCTCAGCAAGATCAAGAATATGTTTGCTGTGTTTTGTTTGGGAAGGTGTTGTCCATCATGAATATGTCCCTCCAGGCCAAACAGTTGATAAGGAGTACTACCTCCATTTTCCTTTGTTGGTTGAGAGATGCTACAACCTCTTGCACCTATGAGCAACTGGTGGTTGGCAGTTTCATCATGACAGTGTGCTGCCTCATGCATCACATCTTATGCAGAGTTTTTTGGCGAAACATCAAATCACCCAGGTGACTCAACCCCTCTACAGCTCAGATTTTGGGCTCTCTGATTTTTGGCTTTTCCCAAAACTAAAATCACCTTTGAAAGGAAAGAGATTTCAGAGTATGGATGAGATTCAGGAAAATACAACAGGGCAATTGATGGAGATTCCAACAAAGGATTTTGCAGTGTTTTGAACAGTGGAAGAGACACCAGGAGAACTGTGTGAGGTTCCATGAAGTAGGTACCTACTTTGAAGGGGACTGAGGTGTCATTGTCCTATGTACAGCGTTTCTTGTATCTTGAATCTTATTCAGTAAATGTCCATATTTTTAATCATTGTATGGCTGGATACTTTCTGGACAGACCTCAAACACTGTAGGTGTGAGGTCTTGAAATTTAAGCTTCATAGCCTCGGGGTAAATTTATCTCTACAAAGAGGGAATGGTGAAATTCACATGGGATGGCCAGGAGGCAAGGGGGGCCATGATCTGGAGGAATTGAAGTTACTAAGTATTATTGTGACCGGAAAATTGAAGCCAGAGAGGCCACAAAAGGCCAGGTTATAAGCACCTGGTAAGTCTAGTCAAGGAATTTGGTCCTTGTACTAAGGGCAGTGTGAAGCCATTAAATGATTTTAAGCAAGCAAGTGACCAGACTGAATGTTTGTTTCAGCATGTGGAACATAATGTGGAGAAGTAAGATGTGAAGAAGCACTGAACTGTTTCATCTCTGAAAGAGGAGGTTTTTGTAAATTTTCTTTTTCACTTAATAGTTCAGAGCTGTTATAAAAGTCTATACTCCAAATTTGCTACAGTTCCGTACATGACAGTTTCCATGTATACAAATAATAAATAGAGAATCCTTCAGAAAAGAGCTTATTCTGCCCTGGCCAGGTAGCTCAGTTGGTCAGAGCAGTGTCCCAACATGCCAAGGCTGTGGGTTGGATCCCTGGTCAGGGCACATACACAAAGCAACCAATGAATGCATAAATAAGTAGAACAACAAATCGGTTTCTCTCTTTCTTCCCCGCCTCTCTAAAAATCAATAAACAAAAATTTAAAAAATCGACCATGTCCATGAGCCCTTTTTCCTTTTTGCTCAATGCCTCCATCCCTAAACCTCCCCCACCATTGCTGTCATCCTGCTTCATATCTATGAGTCTGTCTCTGTTTTGCTTGTTCAGTTTGTTCATTAGATTCCACATATAAGTAAAATTATTTGGTGTTTGTCTTTCTTTGACTAGCTTATTTCACTTAGCATAATATTCTCCAAATCTACCCACGCTGTTGCAAAGGGTAAAATTTTCTTTTTTTATGGCTGAGGAGTATTCCATTGTGAAAATGTCCCATAGTTGTTTTATCCACTCATCTAATGTTGGACACTTGGGCTGCTTAATTAAAAAATATTGTGTATTGATTGAAAGCACATGCTCTGGACCAGGCCCTGTGTTGGGCACAAGGAATATGAACATAGGATGGCATGCCTACCTCCAAAATATTTAACTTATGCTCAGCACAGAGGGCCTATCAAGCATTCATAGACAAAGTTGAGGTATAGTCAGAGTATTTGGGAGCACGAAAGATAAATAATTAGTTTCACTGAATGATCAACAATAGTTTGCCTATTTAGATAATGGAGGAAAATCTTCCCAATCATAGGAGCTTAAAATGTACAGAGGCAAAAAACTATAGAATTATTGGTGTGCTATGGGTTGCATGGGTAAGAGATGTAGAAACTAAAACTACAGAGTTAAATAAGCCCCATATGTACCATAATGGATTATTTGGTCTTTGTCCTATAATATAAGCAATGGGGAGCCATCAAAAGTTTTTAAGCAAGAAATTGACATGGCTTACTTTAGAAAAATTACTATCAATGGTATCATAGAGGATAGGCTTAGAGAGTGCAGTGACTATGGACCAAATAGGGGGCTGCTGAAGATAAGAAATCAGTAAGATGGTTGTAATCTAAGATGATGAGAGTGTAAGCCAAGACAGTAGTTTATTGGAGATAAGGCAGATGTGAAGTTGCTTTAAGCTTAGAATAAGTAGGACTTGACTGATTATATATGGGCCTAATAGGTTGCCTTCAGATACAGCAATTATACCTAAGGGGGATGTATGAAAAGATGGTTTAACATCATTAGCCACTAGAGAAATGCAAATTTAAAAATTGAAAATACAACAAGGTACCACTGCATACATTATTGGAATGACTAAAAATGTTTAAATGCCAAAAGTAAGTGCTGACATGAATGTAGAACACCTACAACTCTTTTTTTTAAAGATTTTATCTATTTTTAGAAAGAAGGGAAGGGAGGGAGAAAGAGAGGGAGAGAAACATCAATATGCTGGTTGCCTCTCATACATCCCCAGCTGGGGTTCTGGCCTACAACCCAGGCATGTACCCTGACCAGAAATCAAACCAGCAACCTTTTGATTCACAGGCTGGCACACCAGCCAGGGTGAGCACCTGGAACTCTTACACATGATTATAGGCATGTAAAGTGGTACAGCCACCCATACAAAGTTAAACATACCTGTACCATGTGACCCAGCAATCCCATTCTAGATTCTTATTCTAGAAAAGTGAAAAGTTATATTCACACAAAAACCTGTATACAATATATAACTCTATTCATAATCCCCCCAAATTAGAAACAACATATGTCCTTCCATGGGTGAGTGGATAAACAGACTGTAGTATATTCATACAATTGAAATACTTCTTGCCAGTAAAAAGCAATGAGCTAACTATATTGCCACTCACAACAGGTTTTGATGAGTAGCAATGGCATTATGATGAGTAAAAGAGGCCAGTCTCAGAAAGGTACATTTGTATGATTTCATTTATATGGCACGCTCAAAAAGTCAAAACTGTGGGGATGAAGAACAGATCAGTGATTGCCATGGGTTGGGGTGGGGAGCAGGCTTTTAACTACAAAGGAGCAGCATGGGCAGTTTCTTGATGTGATAGAATTGTTCTGTATCTTGATAGTGGTTACACAAATCTGTACATCTGTTAAATAGAATTATGTACCAAAATTATATAAATTTAGTGTATATAAATTTAAAACTTAAAATAGAAGACTGATGGTTTTGAGATTAGATGGCTGAATCTTAGCTCTCTACCCACCACCATGAACATATGTTTGTTATAAATCTAGGATGTTAAGGATTAAATATGCCAGGGCATATGGAATGCTTAGCGCAGTGCATTGGTACATAGTAAGTGCTCAATAACTATTAGCTGTTTGTAAATATAATTAGGCAACGGAAGAAGTTGGAATGAACATGAGGAGTTCTGGGTGAGTGATACTTCAGTTGGAGTAGGGCTTTCAGAAGTAAGACCAGGTTGGGAGAACTGGGAGATACTGGGTTCACCCTTGATCGTGTTGGGTTGGAAAGGTTGGTGTCCTGGTAGGGATGTCTATAGCAGCTTAATATATGGGCTTAGATTTCATAAGATCTGAGACAGTCATTGAAGGCAGGCAGAGAAGCTGAGAGTTAAGACTGCAGTCTGATGCTGTCGTGTTCCAAGGGAGCCTGGCATTTTCCTGGCTTAGCTGCCTCGAAGGAAACAGAACTAACAAAAGCTTGAGCAGAAGAAACCACTGTCAGCATAATTGTAAAACAAAGGATATTGGGTCATCTTTCAGGAAAGTAAGCACATCCAACAAATCTCACTGAAATTTCTCTATGTAAGACTTGGGAAATCATCATTTTTTATTTTTTTATTTTAATCATTGTTCAAGTACAGTTTTCTGTCTTTTACTTCCATCCCAGCCCACCCCCACAGTGCTCCCCACCTCCCTCCCATTTCCCCCCCTCCTAGTTTTTGTCCATCTGTCTTTTACACTTGTTCCTACAAACCCTTCCCCTTTTCCCCTGATTCCCCTGAAATTCCCTCCCCTCTCCCCTCTGGTTACTGTCAGCCTGTTCTCTATTTCAGTGTCTTTGCTTATATTTTGCTTGCTTGTTTGTTTTGTTGTTTAGGTTCCTGTTAAAGGTGAGATCATATGGTATTTGTCTTTCACCACCTGGCTTATTTTGCTTAGCATAATGCTTTTCAGTTCCATCCATGCTGTTGCAAAGGGTAGGAGCTCCTTTTTTCTTTCTGCTGTACAGAATTCCATTGTGTAAATGTACCACAGTTTTTTGATCCATTCATTTACTGATGGGCACCTAGTTTGCTTCCAGCACTTGGCTATTGTAAATTGTGCTGCTATGAACATTGGGGTGCATAGGTTCTTTTGGATTGGTGATTCAGAGTTCTTAGGGTATAATCCTAGCAGTGGAATTGCTGGGTCAAAAGGCAGATCCATTTTTAGTTTTCTGAGAAAATTCCATACTGTTTTCCATAGTGGTTGTACCAGTCTGCAATCCCACCAGCAGTGCACTAGGGGCCCCTTTTCTCCACAACCTGTCCAACACTTGTTGTTTGTTGCTTTGTTTATGATGGCCATTCTTACCGGTGTAAAGTGGTATCTCATTGTGGTTTTAATTTGCGTCTCTCTGATTGCTAGTGATACTGAGCATCTTTTCATGTGTCTCTGGATCCTCTGTATGTCCTCCTTGGAGAAATGCCTGTTCAAGTCCTTGGCCCATTTTTTAATTGGGTTGCTTGTCTTCTTAGAGTGGAGTCATGTAAGTTCTTTATATATTTTGGAGATTAAACCCTTGTCTGAGGTATCATTGGCAAATATATGTTCTTCCATATAGTTGGTTCTCTTTTTATTTTAATGCTGTTTTCTTTAGCCATGCAGAAACTTTTTATTTTAATGAAATCCCATTTGTTTCTTCTTTCCTTTATTTCCCTTGCTCTAGGGAACATATCATTAGAAATGTTGCTGCATAAAATATCTGAGATTTTCCTGCCTATGTTCTTCTCTAGGACTTTAATGGTGTTATGGCTTATATTTCAGTCTTTTATCCACCTTGAATTTATTTTCGTGTATGGTGTAAGTTGGTGCTCGAGTTTCATTTTTTTGCACGTAGCTGTCCAGTTTTCCCAACACCATTTGTTGAAGAGGCTGTTTTTACTCCATTTTATCTTGCTTCCCCCTTTGTTGAATATTAATTGACTGTAGAGACTTGGGTTTATTTCTGGGCTCTCTGTTCTGTTCCACTGGTCCATTTGTCTGTTTTTATACCAGTACCAGGCTGTTTTGATTACAGTGGCCATGTAATACAGTTTGGTATCAGGTATTGTGATCCCTCCTACTTCGCTCTTCTTTCTCAAAATTGCAGCAGCTATTTGGGATCATTTATGGTTCCATTTAATTTTTGAAGTGTTTGCTCTATGTCTGTGAAATATGCAATTGGTATTTTAATAGATATTGTATTGAATCTGTATATTGCTTTGGGTAATATGGCCATTTTGATGATGTTAATTCTTCCAATCCATGAACACGGTATATGTTTCCATTTGTCTGTGTCTTCCTTGATTTATTTCTTCAGTGTCGTGTAGTTTTCTGCATATAGGTCTTTTACCTCCTTGGCTAGGTTTATTCCTAGGTATTTTATTTTTCTTTTTGCTATATTGAATGGATTTTTTTTCCTTGATTTCTGCTTCTGCTGTTTCATTGTTGGTATACAAAAATGCCTTTGATTTCTGGATATTGACTTTGTATCCTGCTGTTTTGCCAAATTCGTTTATTAGGTCAAGCAGTTTTTTGGTGGAGTCTATAGGATTTTTCTATGTACACTATCATGTCATCTGCAAACAATGACAGTTTTGTTTCCTCCTTTCCAATTTGGATGCCTTTTATTTTATTTTCTTGTCTGATTGCTGTGGCTAAGACTTCCAATACTATATTGAATAGAAGTGGTGAAAGTGGACAACCTTGTCTTGTTCCTGATCTTAATGGAAAAGCTTTTAGTTTTTGTCCATTGAGTATGATGTCCGCTGTAGGTCTCTCATATATGGCCTTTATTATGTTGAGGAATGCTGCCTCTATTCCCACTTTGTTCAGTGTTTTTATCATAAATGGGCGCTGTACCTTGTCAAATGCTTTTTCCGCATCTATTGATATGATCATGTGTTTTTTGTCTTTGCTTTTGTTTATGTGGTGTATTACATTTACTGATTTGTGAGTGTTGAACCATCCTTGCATCCCTGGGATGAATCCCACTTGGTCATGGTGTATGATCTTTTTAATGTATTGCTGGATGCAGTTTGCCAATATTTTGTTGAGGATTTTAGCGTCTATGTTCATCAGCAATATTGGCCTGAAGTTTTCTTTCTTTGTTTTGTCTTTATCTGGTTTTGGGATTAAGATGATGTTGGCTTCATAAAAAGAGTTTGGGAGTCTTCCATCCTTTTGAATTTTTTCGAATAGTCTGTGAAGGATAGGGGTTAGCTCTTCCTTAAATGTTTTGTAGAATTCTCCTGTGAAACCATTTGGTCCCAGGCTCTTGTGTGTCAGGAGTTTTTTGATTACTCCTTCAATTTCTTCTGCTGTTATTGGTCTGTTCAGGCTTTCTGCTTCTTCTTCATTCAGTTTTGGTAGATTATATTTTTCTAGAAATTTGTTCATTTCACCTAGGTTTTCAAATTTCTTGGCATACAGTTCTTCATAGTAATTTCTTACAATCCTTTATATTTCTGTGGTGTCAGTTGTAATCCCTCCTCTTTCATTTCTGATTGTGTTTATTTGGGTGCTCTCTCTTTTTTTCTTGATGAGCCTGCTTAAAGGCTCGTGGATTTTATTTATCTTTTCAAAGAACCATCTCCTGGATTCATTGATCCTTAGAATTGTGCTTTTTGTCTCTATATCATTTAATTCTGTTCTGATCTTGGTTATTTCTTTCCTTCTCCTAGCTCTGGGCTGTCTGTGTTGTTGTTCCTCAAGTTCTTGTAGGCGTAGGGTTAGGTTGTTTGTTTGAAATGTTTCTATCTTTTTTAGGTAGGCCTGTATCGCTATGAACTTCCCTCTCAGAACTGCCTTTGTTGTGTCCCATAAATTTTGAGTTGTTGTGAGTTCATTTTCAATTGTTTCCAGAAACTTTTTGATTTCTTCTCTAATTTCATTCTTGACCCATTCATTGTTTAATAGCATGCTATTCAATCGCCGTGATTTTGAGTGAGGTTTTTTCCCTTGTGGTTGGTTTCTAGTTTCAGTCCCTTGTGGTTGGAGAAAATGCTTGGTATGATTTCAGTTTTCTTGAATTTGTTGAGGCTTGTTTTGTGTCCTATCATGTGGTCTATCTTTGAAAATGTTCCATGTACATTTGAAAAGAATGTGTATTTAGCTTCTTTGGGATGAAGGACTCTCTATATATATATCAGTTAAGTCCATTTCATCTAGGGCATTGTTCAATGCCACAGTATCTTTGTTGATATTTTGTTTGGAAGACCTGTCCATTTTTGAGAATGGGGTGTTAAAATCCCCTACTATAATTGTGTTGCTATCAACATCTTTCTTGAAGTCCTCTAAGATTTTCTTTATGTATTTGGGTGCTCCAATGTTGGGTGCATATATATTTACAATGTTTATGTCTTCTTGGTGGATTCTTCCCTTGAGTATTATGAAGTGACCTTCTGGGTCTCTCTTTATGGCCCTGTTTTTAAAGTCTATTTTGTCTGATACGAGTATTGCTACCCCAGCATTTTTTTCCTGTCCCTTTGCTTGGAAAATTTGTTTCCAGCCCTTTACTTTCAGTCTGTGTAGCTCTTTTGTCCTCAGGTGAGTCTCTTGTTGGCAGCATATGTGTGGGTCATGCTTTCTTATCCATTCAGCTGTAATATGTCTTTTGATTGGAGCATTTAATCCATTTACATTTAAGGTTATTATTGGTAAGTACTTATTCATTGTCATTTTTGTACCTGTGTTCCTCTTTCTCTCTTTTCCTTCCTTTCCTTAAAGCAGACCCTATAGCATGTTTTGCAGAGTTGATTTGGTGGAGATGTATTCTTTTAGACTTCTTTTGTCTGGAAAGCTCCTTATGTGGCCTTCTGGAAAATCATCATTTTTAAAAAAGATTTTATTTATTTATCTTTAGAGGGGAAGGGTTAGGGAGAGAAATATCAACATATGGTTGCCTCTTGTGCGTCCCCTGCTGGGAACTGGCCTGCAATCCAGGCATGTGCCCTGACTGAGAATCAAACCATGATCCTTTGGTTCACAGGCCCATGCTCAATCCACTGAGCTACACCAGCCAGTGCTGGAAAATCATCATTTTATGAGTTGTAACTTTTCATGCAGTCTTTTATAAAGATCATCTTTGTAGACTTCAGGAAACAAAAATTCTTTCCATATAGATAAGGCCATGTTTATTTTCTTCCTTCTTTATTGATTTTAGAGAGAGAGAAAGAGAAACATTGATTTGTTTTTCCACTTATTTGTGAATTCATTGATTGATTCTTTTATGTTCCCTGACCAGATTGAATCCGTGACTTTGTTGTATTGTGATGATGCTCTGACCAACTGAACTACCTGGCTAGGGCCTCATATTTATTTATATTTTTAATTTGGTGCCATTCTAAACATTTAGCAGTTTCTTTTACTTGCTGCAAAAGATAGAGGAATTTTAAATAAGAAAGAAACAAAAGGAATCAAATCATTGCTGCTATATTATGGGAGAAACAAAGTTGGCCAATTCCAACTGGAATCTTGTAGCAAATACCTAAAGATATTTTACACTCTTTAATGTTTAAAGATCTTTTTGTAACCTTTTTTTGCAATCCAGTTTGTAATACAGGTTGCAATAGCAGTACTATTGTAATTTTTGCATTTCTGTAGTCTTAAATTCATGGGATTGCAAAAAACATTAAAATGACAGCATCCCCTCAGAGAATAAATGCCTTTTACTCTTACGCTGTGTATTGTACAGTATCAAAATTGTATTGATGGTATCCTATAGGATGTTACACCTAACAATTTTATTTCCCATTTTAAAAAGATCACTTGGAGACAGAGAAGGAAGAAAAAATGTTCTTAAACATTTTTTCACTATCTTTAAAAAACATTAAAAAATTCAATTTTCCATATCAAACCCCCAAAAATAATTGGGAAAAGAATTTTGATGGTTTCCTGAATGTTTTTATATTTTTAATCTTGAATAGTCATTACCTTTTGAAAAGCTCTAAAACACGGAAAGCTCTGTGAAAAACATCTGTCTTATTAGTAAATGGGCTATAATTTGTGAACAAAAATGATACTGTGACTTTTTTTTTTTTTAGATAAAGCAGAGTTGTTTTTTTCCAGGAACAAAATTGATGCATTTGTCTAAATGGCCATCACTTTTGTAGGTTTGAAGTTGTTTTACGGCTTTAACAGCTGTGTGGCAAGTTTCCTAGCAGACAGTGGTGGTGAAGAGGGGGCTCTGTTGCATCTGGTTTCTCTTTGTAAAATGCCTGAAAAGTTGATATTCAGTGGTTTACTTGAGAAAGCATTTCATGTGTAGAACAGGGACTTTTTTAGTACCTAAATTAGCTTGCTGTGATTCATATGCATACATTTTATTTTCTTGCTGAAAAAGAAAAGGAGAAAGAAAGAAGAAAGGACTAGAGTAAAGAAAACCCTAAAACCACATAGCACAGATAACCCTTTGACCTCTGGCTCTTGGTGAAGATTTACAGTACTTGTGGAGTCTCACTTCACATGCCTGACTGAAAAGAAGCCTAAATAAAGTAAGGCCCCTGTGGAGATGGAGAAAATAAGCAGGATAAGGAAGTTCCATTATTTCAAGTGGCTCTGTTATTTTACTAGTCTGTAGAGTGAAATACCAATTGTAATGTGTTTCTAGTTTTGAGTTTTGTTTCACTTAAGTTTGGGGTCTGATGTTAGAGTAGTTAGTCAAGGAGGCCCTGGTCAAAGCATTTTACTCTGTCTCCCTCACTCAGCAAATACCCCTTCCTGCCGGCTCTCTCAAATTAAATTTCCATGTGAAATCTCTTTTCCTTAGGGAAATATCATCTCTTTAGGGAAAGCAAAACAGCAGGAAACATTTTTTAAAAAAAATACAGGTACTATCACAATATTAGAATAGAAATCACCAATTGTTCATTTCTTTGTATGTTAAGTCAAGTTTTTCTTCAGATATAAAATATGAAAAGTTCATGAAAACAAAATTAATCCCACTATTTGTCTTCAGAAGAATTTTAAACTTGGTCGCAAATGACAATTCAAATTAAGACATTTGAAGAAGCTTTAATAGTTTACTATCTAATGATGTTCACATCTATGTAATATTTACCTAAAAGGTTTATATTGAATCTTTATGTAAATCTCCCTAAAATATCTCACTATTCTCTGCAGCACTTTGTATTTATATTTTGAAGTTTATTTATTAAATTGATTTCACTGGTTTATTTTCTGCTTCCCTTGTACATGAGCTGATAAAACCTCACTAAAATGATAAATAAAAGTAGTGTTTCCTTGGTATCAGGAAGATACTCATAGTTATTGATCAGCTCTTGATTGTTGAATAGACCAGAACTTTCAATGGTGTATTTATGAATGAAGGAAAATTTTCAGTAAGCTTTTAATTTTTCTATTTTTAAAAATCTGTAAGGATGATAAAATGCTTGCCATAATTTATAAATAACAGTTTTCCTTACAAAGAGAAAACTTTTTTTATAGGAAATTAAACCAATACTGTCCATTAATCATAGTACATGTCAACCCTCAGACCACTCTGGAAGTTTCTGGTGAATGTAAAGAATCTTTAGATGTGTGTGAGGTCCTTAAAGATCTAAGTAGGTTAAAGAAGAGGAATTTTTTTGTCACATTAGCACATGAAAGAAACTTCAAGGAGGATAAAAAAATTTTGCTGTATTGCACTTACTATACTTTTGTTTTCTGTTTTAAGCTTGTTCTTTAAAAACTTAGTTAATGCAAATGAAACTTTAAGTTTTGTACTAATTACTCCATCAGTTGTGAAGCAGCTGCAAGACAAGCCATTGCCTGAGGAAAAAATTTTTTATCTTAGCTTCAAAAAATATTTTTGTCTTTTATAATATACATAATGGGACAGTCACACAGTAAGTAAATAAAGGTATATGTGGTATGAGTGTGCAAGCTAGAAAAAACTTTATTAATAGAGAGTGAAATAAAATTATATGGAGACCACTATTTTAAAATAGAGAATCAGGTATTTCTAAGTAACTGCTGCAGTTATGGAGCTTGACAGTCTAGAAAAGGAAATGGATATTAATTGAATCATCCCATAAATTATAATTACAAACCATAGTAAGTGCTGTGATGGAAAATGACAGGGAGTTATAAGGCCATGTTATAGAGGACTCGGTCATTTGAGGGTAGGGGGTCAGTATAGGATTCTCTGAGAAACTGATGTTGAATTAAGATCTGAAAGATAATAGAAGGTAATTAAGTGAAAGACCTTGATGGGCTGATGAAAGAGTTAAAGAAAGCACGGCATAAAATATAGTCATAGACTAATCATCAGAACAGGCTAAATACTGGTATATCTTCCTATCTAAACAACCTGATTTATCAGTGTATTTGGATAAGCAAGTGTGATAACATAATCCTGACAGACTGTATGCAAATTGTACATTTTTTTTCTATTCCATTTTGAGATGTTTGAAATCTTGAAAGACTTCATATATCATCTTGGAAAATGCAAGCTGCCCTTCCTAAGTGGAGGCCTCTTAAATTAGCCAAGATAACTGACTCCATTGGCATTTACCTTTGTTTCTCATAGAATATAGAACAGTTGCTTCAGCTGCAGGTTAAAATGGCATCAGCTTTCTCAGCCTCCTGGGATGTTAACAATAACTTAATGCAACCTCTGAAGACAGTAGGCAGCACATTTTGCATAATTGTCACAGTTTATACATCTTCCATGGTAGATTGTGTAAATACATCTAGCTAGAGTCATTATTTCAGAGATACACATCTCCTGCTCCCTCCTAAGAAAGATCTGGAGTCAGTACAGAAACACAATTTTGACAAAATAATAAACAACAATTTTGACAAAATAATAAAACACAGGTGATTAAGACCCTGTGTTGGTAAGGGTCTGAGATTTAAGAACACTCATACTAATAGAACATAAATTGATACACACCCTTTCTAGGGAATAATTAAGCAACATCAAAAAGAGGAGCTGGCAGAGAAGTTGTAATAGGCATACTTTTTCCTAGACATTCCATTAATAGATGCCTATCATAAGAAAATAATAATGAACAGGCACAAACATTTAACAAGGATGTTCACTGTACTGTACAGGGTCATTTATAATTGTGAAAAGCTGGAGAAAATCTAAAAATTCAACTACAGAGGTTTAATAAAATAAACTTTAATCCTATAATTTAAACAAATGTGGACATTGAAAGGAATGTTTTAGAAACATACTAAATAACATGAACCTTTTTTCACCATGTGTTAAGTGAAAAAAACAGGTTATAAAATACAAAAAATATTGAGTGTGTGTACATTTGGATAGGGAAGGGAATGAAAAACATATAACTTAATGTTCACAGAAATTATCTCTGGGTGCTGGTATTAAGGTATTTTATTTTATTTGTTGAAGTTTTACAAATTTTCTATAATCATGTATTCAACCATAATGAGAAAAGACAGTATTTTTTAATTGGATGTGCCTAAATGAAGAAATTGGAGCAAAGATAAAGATTGGGAAGGTGATGAAACTAGGATGATGGCTTCTTTATTGCATAAGGCCCTGTACAGTTGCTAGAAATGCCTATAAATTCAGCTGTGCACTTCTTTGTAGCCCAAGCAGACCACAAATACTCTTAATGTATTTGAGTATTTGTGGGGCACAGGACAGTTTAATTATTAGAAGATTAAAATGTAATAATTAAATTCCCAAAACTCAGTACCTCCAGAAATACTCTGTATGCTCAAATTGTTGGAGATTCTCTGTGAATCTAATCATACTAACTTATGCTTGACGATGACTTAAGATAATAAGGAAAGAAGTTTCCTCTGGTTTCTAGGATCATTTAACAATTTACAGGGTTTTGGATGACCTAGAAATATTAGTGGAGGAAACAGTTAAAACGATTTTTTTGAACTTTCACCTTTCTCCATCTGGATGGCCAAGTATGATGATTTTTAGTGTGTTTCCCTTTCTTGAATACACTTCTACTCTTTTCATAAAATGACCTTTTGTTTCTGAAGCGAACCTTAATTCTTACCCTACAAAACTACTATTAAAACCTCTGAAAATTTCAAGAAGTGAGGAGACCTTCTTTTAAAGGCCCATTTTTCTATGCACATTTCCATTCTAAGAAATTACAGCTACTGTCTTAATCATACTACTTCTCTGTTCCTTGTTGGTCCAGTTGCATACTTTATGGCCCTGATGCTTGGTATGCTATTCCCATGCTGTGTGCATGTTATCAGCCCACATTCTAGTGTGACTCATTGAGAATTAAAAAAATACATCAACATTTGTAATTTTTTATACTAAGTGCCCCAGGTATTTCTAGAAATCTTACAAAAAGCCTGAAAACATATTGGACCTTTTTTCTTTATTGTCCTCATTGTCATGCAGCAGTTCAGTACAAACATTCACAGGCATAATACAGGGTGGGCAACTGTTTGTATGGAAAATAGTATAATAATTAATAAAATACAAGAATAAACTATGATAAATAGGTACACAGACATAAAGCTAAAACAGGGCATTAAGAAAATTAGGCTGTTGTGGGTTTGGAAAAGCTTTTGAAACTATAATTTTCTTCTTCAAAAAGCAGTCTAACAGATTCACACTTAGAAAATACATAGATTTTAAGTTTTATTTCCTTTAATAAAAACCCTGTATTAAACTCATAGTCTAACCTATGTAGTACTCTTGCCAAAATTATATAATCTGAATATAATCAAGGAACAGTCACATAAATAGAGATGGTGAGATGGCCACAAAACATCTGGACTGGATTCTGTAAAGACATCATTGTCAGTGAAAATAGAAAAAGGACAAGGAACAATTGTAGATGAAGGAGACATATACTGTGCATGACCCTGTGCTGGATTGGGGTGATGGTGGTGAGGAATAGCTATATCGGACATCGGGGCAATTTGGGAAATTTAAAAATGGACTATGGGCTAGGTAAAATTGTGTCATTGTTAAGTTTATTGGATATAACAATGGGTATTGTCATTATGTAGAAGAGAACATCTTGTTCTCAGGGGAAACATGTCCAGTTATTTACTTACATGCGAAGTGTCCTGATGACTCAACAACAGCAGAAGAGTATGTGCGTATGTTCACATACACTAATAAAAGAAAAAGCAACCAGCAAATACACCAAAATGTTTAAAATGTAATTTAAAAGGTTAAAAGTGCCCTGTACTGTGTTTTAAATCTTTAATCAATACCTTCAAATTTGGAATGGCCGTACAGTGATTCTGCACATGGTTGAAACAGCAGCACTTCTGAAATGACAGAGTATGAGAAATCTTAGGCTGTCTGTTGAATGTTTTATCAGAAAATTGTTTGAAGTTCTCTAGTGTATGTGTTGAAAACCATTTTAAGATATTTTGAATACTTTTCCAATACCCCAAAGATCTTCAGTACCTTCAGTACCTTCAGTACTGAAGATCTTCAGTACCTGAAGTACCTGGGGTATTGGAATACTTTTCCAATACCCCAAAGATCTTCAGTACCTGAAGATTTTTTCAGTACCTGAAAGATTGAACATTTATGTAGAATTTGAATAGATTGATTGTAGCCAATTAACATGGCAGTGATCTGCACCTGCTTTTATCAAAGAACTCCCAGAATTCTGTTATCTGCTAACATTAAAATCTATTTCAGAGTGATACATTTAGCAAAGTTTCAATAAATTGTTGTAACATAGTGCTTCTTGTGAGTTCTAAAAGAGACATAAATAAATAACACAATCATGTTTCATCACTATGATTGATAAAGCCGATAGTTCACTAGCTTGCATTTCCCACTCGGGAAGAAATTTAAGATTAGTATCAAGCTACCTGCATCTTTCTGATCTTGTAAGCATGATTTTAACTGCTGAGGTCTGAGATTTGGAGGAATGGTTAGCAAGCCACAGATGTTTTTGCAATAAAACTGCACCTCCGACCAAGTCACTGTGGTTCAGGAGATGATAGATGGTATTTTCATGTTGCTTCACAAAAGGGTCAAAATGGCATGGCGAGCCCATGACAATGAAATGGAGAAATGTTAGTCCTGAGAGGAAATTTATTTCATGGCTTCAGGGGAAGTTGGGTTGTCATGAATAGGCTCTCTCTGTCAGTCTATAAAAATATTGTTTGTAAGGCAGTGATGTATGTCAGACATTGTATGATGTATGTCAGACATTGTATGGGTGTCGGCAGATAGGGCAGCTACTTAAACAAACGCCAAGCCAAGTACAGTAGCCTAAGTCAAGTACTTTGGATGCTTTTAGTGTAAGGATTGTTCTTGATAGAAATACAACATAAAGGAATTTATTTCATTTTCTTAACTAAACTTCATTTGTAACTTTTATAGCCTCTTTTGTCCTTGAAGACTGTACTATGAATCTCCATTCTAATACTTTTTGTATTATACATTTTTTAAATCAGCAGCTGCCTCATTTTATTCACTTTTAAATCACTCAGGAACATAGATGTTGACCAAACTCAGTACTGTTCACACAAAACTGTCATAAATTTTGGGACAGTTAAGTCTGCTGCTCCTTTGGAGTCTTCCTTTCCCCCACCCCCAAGGAGGTATCAACCCTTGGCATAATTCCATTAGCTGATGCTGTTGAGGGAGAGACTCAGCGAGCGGTAGTATTTGCTCATCTTACACAGGGACCAGTGAGGGGCCTCTCCTCCCCAGGGATTCACAAAGGGAAAGGAGTGTCATAAGAAAGGGACATTAAAGATCAAAAATGTTAGTGGGAGCCTCCAGTATCACTTTGAGATTTGTTTTTCAGAGTTTGGAATTAAACCAGATTCATTCATGGCAGTGTTCAAGTAAAAGTCTTTCACCCCAAATATTTTTGTATCCAGATAGCCAAGTAATGCATTTATCAAAAATTAAAACTGGCTCTTAAAAGATGCCTTGAGCTGTGGCTGGTGTGGCTCAGTAGATTGAGTGCTGTCCTGCAAACCGAAAGGCCACCGGTTCGATTCCCACTCAGGGCGTGGGTTGTAGGCCTGTTTGGAGGTGTGTGAGGCAACCTATCATACATACTTTGGTGTTTCTCTCCCTCTCTTTCTCCCTCCCTTCCCCTATCTGTAAAAATAAATAAAATACTTTAAAAATAAAAAAGAAGCCTTGAAAGCCTGATAGATGTATGAAAATGAAATCACACGATCAAAATATTAGTGAACGTGATATAATTGGGTAAAAAGCTGGATTTTACAAAACTGTCCTTTTGGAGGAGGGAGTGGGTGTTTATAAAATGGAGATTATCAATAGGACATACTTATTTTAATAGGCAATTGGCTCAAATGTCACATAAAAAGAACTTTCTTCTAAATTATCCTAAAGTTAGTAGGAGAGGGGATGTTCGTATTGGGAGTGATAAGTATTATTTGTCTTAAAACCCTTTGCGGGGGCAGAACAAAAGGGACTGAGTCATTTCAGGTTTAGACAAATAACTCTACCATCAGCTTTCAGAGAGAGCTGTTTCACACAACACAGGGAAAATTGGGTGAGTGGGGGATTGCCCACCCCATCTGCTACTCTGTCTGTTTTATACTCAAATATTCTGTATTATCACAGACAAAAATTATAATATTTTGGCATAGTGATCATTTTTAAAACTTCCTTAAAATTTATAATATGAACAGTAAAAAATGTTTATGATTCACAAGCCCTTACAGAGATTCAGTTTCTATACAAAAGGAGAATGAATTTTTAATCTAGGTTTAAGCAAAATTTACATTCTTTTAGCTAAAAACCTCTGCTTTTAAATAAGCATACTGGTCAATTCACGTAAGGCATTATTTTAAACATCATGAATTAACTTTTTTACTTGAACATAAATCTGAGGATACAAGACAAAGAATTCCCTTTTAGAAAAGACCTGCTCCCCTAATCTCAGACTATCTAGAAGGGAGAAACACTACAGGTCTTACAACATTTGTATAACTTGAAGGTAAATCACGTTGTTGAAGTGTGATTTGTGTTTTCGTTACTGTGCTCAAACACAGCCTTTTAAAGCTGTGTTTCACTCTGCTCGCCTTTCCCACCCATCCCCCGTAGCATTTCTCCTGCTCCTCTGCTGTTGGACCAGACTGGGGCTGGCCCCAGATTCTGTGTCAGAGGCCGTGACCCAGGTGTCACAGCAGTCCTCACTGCTGGCCTCTTTTCTGAATAATTATATGGGGGGTATTGTGTTGGAGGGACAGGCTTGGGGGCACTGCAGTCACCCTGGCTAGCCCAGACCCAGGAGCTCGTCAGTTGGACTGCAGGGAAACAATAGGCCTGAAAAGGCTCACACAAAACCTTGTAGCACAAAAGGTTATATTAAAAATGGACATTTGGCCAGACACTAGGTCACATCCTTCACAATTTCACCTTTCTTACTTATTCTGAGCATTTTCTACTTTAACATTTTCAAACTTCACATATGCTGACCTTATATCACCAAATTTTCAGATTGCTACTTACCTCTGCATATACATTCTAACTTTTTTGACTATTTTTAATACTTTGAAATTGTCTTAATTGTGACACTATTGCTGACATAAGCAAATAGCAGTATTTTAAGTAAATAATTCAGACTGGTACATGGTAATTTTTAAAGTAATGCTTTGTATTTTCTTAAGACATTTTATAAAGCCACTCCAGCATGTTCCATGTGTGTAAATTGAACAAGTGGCAGGGATTATCTGTCTTCTTTTGGTGCTGTGATTGCTTTATCTTCCTTTGGTCCTCTTTATCTTCCTTTGGTCCTGGGAGGATTGTTTTTCCCACCACTTGAGAGGTTCCATACAAGGATGGAAAATAGAACTCATGAAGTCTTGATTAGATTTGAATTTTAGAAATGATGTCAAAGATGGATTGGCTCATGTGTGTAAAGTTTTCTCATGGTCCTGACCTCAGGTTTTGTCTGAATTTTACCTGCCCCTGACCTATGTAGTATGGCCTGGCTCTCTTCAGGGCCTCCAGAGCCTCACCAACAAGCAGCAGCTGGAAGAGACAAAGGCTTGGTTTTAATGACTCCAATATCTCTTATTGTTGCTCAATAGCAAAACACTTTGTAAAAAATTATTTTCTATTATGTGTTTTCCAGGAAACCAAACTTCCAGATGTGTTAATGTTATATGAAAGAACTTATAAAACTTGAATTGATGTCCATCAGTTTTACTGTCTGAGTTCATTTCCAATCAGAGAACACTTGGTCTTCACAGTGTTTGGGGGAAGGTGTGAAGTGGGGATGTGGGAACATTCTACTAGGATAGCCTATTGGTTTTACCTTTGAAGCTTGAAGTGTAAGTGCAGAACAGTGATCAAAATCCAATAGGATTGGAATTCTTAAAGGTTTCCTTCTTAAAGTAAAGTTAATTTATTCATTAATGTTTACATCTTTGAGTATTCTGACTTTGCTCTACTGTGTATTTGATTACCTTCAAAGTACATTAACATTACCCACATATTCAGGGCCTGCAACCCAGCCTCTTTCAAGCATAACCTCAAATCTGGTAGAAGGCCAAAAAAGAGGTTTAAGTCATAAAGCCACTCTGTAGGAGAGGATGCCATTCTTTAGAATAGTCTATTGATTTACACATGTTCTTACATGTCTTACTATTTGGCTTTTCAGACATTACTGATGATATGGACCTGGCTTTATAAAACATGCCCAGAAGTATAGAATTGGAGCTAAAGAATAAGAAAAATAAGTTTTTTTTTAAAAAAAGCTATTCTGTTGTGAAAGATACAATAATTGATGCTCATAAGGATGGTTTTGAAGCATCAGAAAAGTTTCAATTATTTCCAGCATTCTAAAGAATCAAGGAAGTTTAAGATATATTCTCGGATATTTTACAGGGTGGGCAAAAGTAGGTTTATAGTTGTTCGTATGGAAAATAATATAATTAATAAATATAAGAATAAACTGTTTCATGTGTTCACAACTGTAAATCTACTTCTGCTCCACCTGTATATAGAAAAAATGATTAATTCTTAAAGCTAGTTTACTTAATGTAGAAGTGTCTTTATATATAGAATAAAAGTAATTATTTTATAGGGTTATAGTAAGGATTATTTAAGGTAATGCATATAAAGTACATACTAACTGTTGGCATATAAAAGATAATACATTTTCTCCAACTACTGTATTAATAAAGCAATTGGCATTTATTGTAGAACACACAGAGATACAGGAAACAAAAATAACTAAAATTTCTACCCGATAGAGATAGATACCACTGTTGATATCTTCTTATATGTACCATTTAGGTACATATCAGAAGATAATGCATTTTCATTCCCCTTTATAGCTCTGTCTCCCATGACCCAGAACCTCCTTTCTACTCCTCTGTGTTTTCTGCTACCCTCACCCCTTCTAATGGATTTATTCAGTTACAGGGTTTAGATAACCAGACATCATTCTTTTTTATTTTTATTTATTTTTTTAATTTTAATTGTTGTTCAAGTACACTTTTCTGCCTTTTCCCCCATCCCAATCCACCCCCCAGCACTCCCCACCTCCCTCCTATTTCCACACCCCCCCATTATTGTCCATGTATCCTTTATACTTGTTCCACGTGCCATTCTTACCCTCGGTGCTGTATTGGACATTGTCAACCAATCTTCTCTTGGCTTCCATGGCATTTTACCTTCCTGGTCCTCCTCATGACTCCTTAAGACCACTTCCCCTCTCGCCCCCAGATTTCTTATCCCTGCTGTCTTTTCTCTCCCTTGATGCCCATCCTCTATATAGATGACTGCTAAGGGTGTTTCTCCATCCTGACTGTGGGCTGTGTGCAACATCTTTGAATCACCCACTGTCGGCTCCACTTGGATGTTCCCCCAGCACCGCTGGATTCAGCATGTCATTGACTCCCCCAAGTGTATCCTCTCATGGTTCTGTCGGTCCACTCAGACTGGTAACTTGGAGCTTTCTTACTCCCTTCTCATTAATCCCTTCTCTCAGCAATTCCATTCAGATAGTTTTCTTCTCTGTGTATGCGATAAAATCCACAATGCCTAGCCTGGCTCTCAAAGCTCTCGGAGATCTGCCCCCAACCTAACTTTGGGTATGACCCTCACTCATGTACACTTTACTGAACTTGTGCCTGTTACTCATCCTTGATCCATGTGTTTGTGACCCAGGGCCTTTTCTTATACTCTTCCCTTGACCTCCATCTCTTCTTTTCCCTGCTTACCGTAAGGTCAAATTCTGCTCAAATGCACTTCTTTAAAGCCCTGCCCACACTCCAAACTAGGAGTAACCGTTCCCTCTTTTTAATTCCCTTGGAGTTTGAACAAATTTCTTTCCATCTTGCATGGTACTTACTTGTACTTTTGTCTTCACTCCCCTAATATAATGTTACCTAAACAAATTTGAGAACAACTGATACATTTCAATGTCCTAATTTTAAAGATGAGGAAACTGAGATCCAGGAGGCGGCCCAATTTGTTGCTGTACAGCTACTAAATCCAGGATTAAAGCCCAAATCCTCTAATTCTCAAACCAGCCCACTCCTCTACATCTATTTATTTAGCACTAAAAAGTACCTACTAATTGACAGACATTTTTATAAGCACGTTTACAAATATAAACTCATTTAGCTCCCATTTTGTAGATGTGGAAACTTAATTCAAACCCAAGTAGTCTGGTTCCAGAATCTGGTTCCCGTAATCTGGTTCCACATTAAAAGTAATTGTTTTACATCATTACTGTTGACATTTATATCATATTATTGATGTTATTATTATACATGGGCACTCTTTTAATCAGTTTATGTGAAATAATTTATCTCTTCTTCCCAATGGCCTCAAAAGGCAGATGCTGTTATTATCATCATACTTATTTTATAGGTAATTTTAACCAAGGTACAGAGAGAGAAAATAACTTCCCTAAGTTACACGGTAATGACCAAGCTAGAATTGGACAAGAAGTCTGGGTCTGACATCTCAGCCCATAACCACTGTACTAAACTGTCCCTTTGCTTCTTAGTAGCACTGACTCATTAGGAAGTCAGAATTCTTACCTATTTATCTCAGCATCCTCCTCTGTAGACAAGTGACAAAACAATACCTATCTTATGGGTTTTTTAAAGTTCATTTGACGAACACTGATCCAAGCAAGCCCTTCTCCCTTTTCATTGTTTTGCATTTTGTGAAGTCTTTCATTTGGTAAAACTTAAGCAATAGTGGTATTTTGTATTTCATGCCTTCCTGTTTTGAATTGTTCATTCATCAGTTGCAGCTGGTATAGGAATAACGCACACCTTAACAACTGAGTGGAGTCATCACTCCCCTTAAAGGCACACAGATGCCATCTGGTGATAGAGAAGAGAAACACAAGTTACTCAAGGAAAACACTGGAAGGAGTGGGGTTTGTGGTGGTGTTTTTTGTGGGTTTTTTGTGCATTTCATTGCAACATGTTCTTTTAGGACATGTTCTTTTAGGAACATGTTGCCATGAAAAACAGGATGTTAATACCAGAAATTTTAGTAGGCAACTCAGTATGTTGAAAATGCAGCTAATGTACTATTATTGTTAAATCATATGCTGTTAGAATGGAATTAGGTTCTTGATCAGTGTGTCTTTAAAAAAATTTTTTTGGCACTACAGGGAGTCTCATTTTATTGATCTTTGTTTTTCTTATTCTGAGTTATAGTTACTGACGGTAATAAAAACCTAGTTGTTAAAATTGGATATGATTAACAGAATGAACTAATTTGTTGTGTTCATCTGCTTGCTGTTTCTAATGCTAGTCCTCAGACTCTTCCATATTTCCCAGTTATGAAACAATCTACTGTTCTTTCATTGGGGAAGAATCTATTAAGTTATTTTCCAAACCATTTATCATCAGATTATCTCTTTGTTAGCAGATGAGAGATTATTAGATTAATATGAAAGATGTGGATGCAGGTGGATTTGACACTGAGAGGATTCCATACCATGTGACATGGTCACCAAAACAGCAAGCATTCTTAGTGGCCATAAACACAAAACACAGCACATTGTCATACGTGCAAGTCAGACACATGCTTGAGACCTTTGGCTGCTCTATGCAGTGGGGAATATGAATGAAGACAGAGAGTGGTTAGAACTCCACTTTAGTATTTGCTCACTGTTAATTTGCTGATACTCTGGATTCTAGACCCTGCTTGTATGAAAGAATGTCTTTGATAATTTGTTTCACTTCCCAAAGATGACTCCCAGATTTAAGTAGACCATATTTTTGGTAGTAGTTTTGGTAGTATGTTCTCTCAGGAACTTTACTCACATAATAATGATAATAATGTTGTATGTGTACTCATTATAGGAACTGTACAAAGTACTTAATAGACATGATTTCATTTAATACTTTGAAAATCCCTCTGTTTTCCCAAGGCAAATAAATGAGGTTAAGAAAACTTAAGAAATTTGTTCAAGGTTATAAAATTAGTAAGCAAGACAAACTATTCATTTACCAATCTGTCTCCTTTGGTAGATGAAATCAAAAGCACAAGCTAATGTCTTTCTAACCCTTGAATCTTTCATAGTGAAAGTGCCTGATTTTTAGGAGGCACTTGATAACTTTTTGACATCTTTGAACTCTTTCTTGACCAACCAGACTTCTGGTTCTGATTCCTCCTTATGTGAAACCAACAAGTAGAAAAGCTAGTGGTGAGAGTGAATCAGAAAGGAAGGAAGTGAGCCAAGTCCTAGAGATAGTGAAAAAATATAAAGGATATAGCTATCACAGTGTTTCAAGAAGTTCTTCATTTTTTGGCCAAAGGTTGACTCCCTGAATAAAGAAAAACATAATAATTTGGCTGAGACCACAATTTTGTTAACTTAAGCTGAGACACCATAGTTATAAATGAAAACATTTAGAGTCAGATTTGTGTTAATTTGAACTTTAGAGAAACAACAAAGTAGGAGGGATCATAATACCTGATATCAAACTATATTACAAAGCCACTGTAATCAAAACAGTCTGGTATGGGCATAAGGACAGACACATAGATCAGTGAAACAGAACAGAGAACCCAAAAATAAACCCAAATCTGTATGATCAATTAATATTAGACAAAGAGGGCAGAAACATAAAATGGAGCAAAAATAGCCTCTTCAACAAATGGTCTTGGGAGATCTGGACAGCTACATGTCAAAAGGTGACACTTGACCACCAACTTACACCCTACAGAAAAATAAACTCAAGATGGATAAAAGAGTTAAATGTAAGTCACGACACCATGTAAGTCCTAGAGGAGAACATAGGGAGGAAAATCTCAGATATTCCATGCAGCAATATTTCCACAGAGCAAGGGACACAAAGGAAAGAATAAATGAATGGGACTTCATCAAAATGAAGAGTTTCTGTGCAGCTAAAGAAAACATCAGCAAAATGAAAAGGGAACCAAATGTATGGGGAAATATTTGCAAATGATACCTCAGACAAGAGTTTGATCCCCAAAATATGTAAAGAACTCCCATGACTCTACACCAGGAAGACAAACAATTCTATTAAAAAATGAGCAAAGGACCTGAACAGACACTTCTCCAAGGAGGACATGTAGAGGGCCCAGAGACATATGAAAGGATGCTCAGCATCACTAGCCATCAGAGAGATGCAAATTAAAACCACAATGGGATACCACTTCACACTGGTCAGAATGGCCATCATAACCAAATCAACAAACAAGTGCTGGTGAGGTTGTGGAGTAAAGGGAACCCTAGTGTACTATTTTTTAAAAATACATTTTATTGATTATGCCATTACAGTTGTCCCATTTTCCCCCTTCATTCCCCTCCACCCTGCACACCCCTCCCCCCACAATCCCCTCCTTTAGTTCATGTCCATATGTCATAAGTTCTTTAGCTTCTACGTTTCCCACACTACTCTTGGCCTTCCCCTGTGTATTTTCTCCCCACTGTTTATGCTATTTATTCTCTGTACCTTCTCCCCACTTCTCCTCCCACTCCCCTGTTGCTAACTCTCTATGTGATCTCCATTTCTGTGGCTCCGCTCCTGATCTAGCTGTCCACTTAGTTTGCTTTTGTTTTAGGTATGGTTGTTAATAACTGTGAGTTTGCTGTCCTTTTACTGTTCATATTTTTATTTTCTTTTTCTTAGATAAGTCCCTTTAACATTTCATATAATAAGGGCTTGGTGATGATGAACTCCTTGAACTTGACCTTATCTGAGAAGCACTGCCCTTCCATTCTAAATGAAAGCTTTGCTGGATAGAGCAATCTCGGATGTAGGTCTTTGCATTTCATGACTTGGAATACTTCTTTCCAGCCCCTTCTTGCCTGTAAGGTCTCTTTTGAGAAATCAGCTGACAGTCTGATGGGAACTCCTTTGTAGGTAACTGTCCCCTTATCTCTTGCTGATTCTAGAATTCCTTCATTTTAATCTTGGCTAATGTAATTATGATGTGCCTTGGTGTGTTCCTCCTTGGATCCACCTTCTTTGGGGCTCTCTGAGCTTCCTGGACCTCCTGGAATTCAATTTCCTTTGCCAGATTGGGGAAGTTCTCCTTTACTATTTGTTCAAATAAGTTTTCCACTTGTTGCTTTTCCTCTTCTCCTTCTGGTACTCTTATAATTCAGATGTTGGAATGTTTAAAGATGTCCTGGAGGTTCCTAAGCCTCTCCTCATTTTTTTGAATTCTTGTTTCTTCATTCTTTTCTGTTTGGTTGTTTCTTTCTTCCTTCTGGTCCACTCCATTGATTTGAATCCCAGTTTCCTTCCCATCACTATTGGTTCCCTGAGCATTTTCCTTCATTTCACTTATCAACACCTTCATTTGTTCATCTAATTTGCAACCAAAATCAACCA